>JASPKZ010002722.1:740000-1025000 GCA_030220185.1 Diploptera punctata | reverse complement strand
GATCCGTCATCGGGCCGTTCGTCTAGGCTCGTTGAAGAATTTTGGGGAAGTAGATCAAAATTTGATTGCAATATTTCACCCAAACGAATAAAAGAATAAACTGAAATAGAAAAAAAATATTTTGCTGACTTTTTAAGGTAGATGTTGGGAATGTTGTCCCTCCTCATGTACGCATTTTTGCCGTCGATTAATAAATTCCAGGAGCACTTTCTGGAGCACTGTTTGTGATATTCAATTAATTTACAGTGTAATGCAGTCTTTAATTCGTCCAGAGTGTATGTATTAATTAGATAAACTCTTTGTTTCAATGGGGCACACCGTAGCGTAGATGGTAAAGGCAATATTCTTCAAGCTGAAGGTCCGAGATTCGAGTCTCGGTAGAGTGAATAATTTAAATTGACCTAAACCTTCTGATGTCATCGAGGCCCCGGGGTAACTCAGATTCTAACGGAAATGAATACCAGACGTTTGTTCTGGAGGTAAAGATGGTCATCACGCAGGGATGACAACCGGCTGACATCTCGTGCCGATTGCCTAGAAAGGTGGGAGCCTTAACTTCTACTACCTCAAGGACCTCCTAAGGCCTATGGTAGGATCACTTTATCTTTACTTTTTTTTTTTTGTTCCAATGTCCCCATAAATAAAGTCACATACACTCAAATCCGGGAAACATGACAGGCATAATCCGCGATTGATTATTCTCTCTTCATAAAATGTTTATGTTACCGGGTTTTAGCGTGTGATTTTTATATATGGGGGCATTGAAACGAAACGTCATCTTCATCATCTTCATTGTAGGCCGTCGGCCTGTTCCGCTCTCAGAATTCATCTTCCCATCATCTTCTAGGACGTCCCCCTGCTGGTCCCTGTGAACCCAGAAGAATGCGTTACCATATTTGGATCTTTACTGGCCTAGAGAATCTACCAATATATTTAGCTATCCTAATTGTAGCGTCCAGTTCATAAATGTAAATGCTATCTATTTTTCTTTGCCCGGGCCCATCAGATGCAAAGATTGATTCATCTTTCCTGTGTAGATTTAATAACATATATTAATTATTAACAAGAATTCTTAAATACACTGTAGTAATTTATATGACTCGTATTTAACTCAGTATAATATTTACAATCATGAAAGCTAGAAGGGAGAGGGGAGCTAATATAACCTTGAGAAAGCTTGTATATAAGAAAAATATAAGGCAGCAATAGCATAGCAAACAAGCGCAGTAATTAAACATTCTTGTTTACTTAAAATAGAATTTAATATTCCAATTATTAAACGAACGTCGCCATTCATACATACATTCACAAAGCATCATCCTAAAAGCGGGACATTTGAGCGTCCCCAACAAAACTTTTGGGACAGCGGGACATTTTCCAAAAAAAAACAGGACTGTCCCGGGAAAAACGGGACGAATGAACACCATATTGTAAGAAAACCAGAAAGAAAGCGCCCAGTAGGAGTCCAAGAATAAGGTTGGAAGAATAGCATTAACCATTATTTGAGGCAAGTACAGGTGACAATTGGTAAACATTAGCTCAGGATACGGATGTATGGAAAGAATATTTGCGCCCAGCAATGACCGTACGGGTAGATAGTGTCAGTGAGTTAGTTAGGAACAGTAATTACAAACGGAAATGAGGCGCAGAATGAAATTGAATATATGCTCAATTCCGAACTTCGCCCCAAAAAGAATTGAAAATGTATTTAAAATGTTATATTTCTGACTTTAGGCAGAAAATTATAACTGAATGAAAGAATGCAAGATACATATGTAATAAGTAGGGAAGCGCACAATGTACTTTGAGTGTAGTATAGTATTAGTCTTGGATGGAAGAAACGCTCAGAGAAACTGATCGTCTCTCGCAGATCATTATCATGGTAGCGATCATAAGTCCTGGTGCAGAATTTCCATATACACTGGTAGTGCAACTCGTGGTACTGCAAATTTTGAAATGGAATCCATGTGTGGCGAACCTCGTGTTCAGGTGTCGGAATTCATAATCCGCCTGACTCCATTCTGTCATTGTCATTGCGTCCGTCGCGTAGAAATCGATCCACATTTCTTGTTTATTTGCGTGGTGTTCGCGGTCTTGGACACTAGTTAGAAGAGAATTTCTGTCTCTCTAATTCATGCATTAGCCGTGAGCGCATATACTTTGATAGACTGAGCATATTTTTTTAGGTATATTGTCTTTATCCTTTCTATCTCTAGGAGATTCTTTTTTGATTGGTGAGACCAGACAGGTTCTAGGCCATAGGTCACGATCGGCGTTATGTTTGCCTTGAATAATATCAGAGTGGTATCCAGCGATAACCCGAACACCTATCTAATATAATTTATACCAGGATAGCTGAAGTTATCCATGCTGTGATGTGTCTGCTGAAGGTCGAGCCTTGTGTCTGAAACATGACTGCACAGTACCATTAATGACATATTTGGATTTATTATTCTAGTTATAGCCTCAATTCCATGGTATCTTTACCTTGTCGTGGTGGAGTGGCTTGCGTGCTTAATGATCCCTAGAGTTATGCCGGCGGTAGCATTGCTGCCGATAGGGTTACCCATGCCGGAATGGTTGCGAAACATGGACTCTTACTTTAAGGGAGGAAAGGAGATACGAGTATTTTAGAATAAAGTTCTTAGGAAAATTTTTGGACCAAAGAGAGATGAACAGACAGGTGAATGGAGAAGACTGCATAACAGTGAATTACATGGTCTTTAATAAGAAGCCAAATATAATGATAACAGTTAAGTCTCGTAGACTTCGTAGGAAATCCAGAGGGAAAACGCCCAATTGGTAGACCAAGAATGAGGTGGGAGAATAACATTAACGATGATTTGAGGGAAGTAGATTATACAGGGGAAGTAGATTATACATGGAAAACATTGGCTCAGGATAGGGATGTATGGAGAGCTTATGTCCGCGCGGTCATGAACCTACGGGTTCGATAGTGGCAGTGAGTGAGTTAGTTATAGCCTTATCAGTATTAACATTAAAAGAACCCAATATTCTAGATGATCCGGACAAATGGTTAATTTGTTGTAGCATTTTCCAATTTATATGAATGTTGCCTATCGGTGTAGGACGTCTTCCCTTCCTAAAAACTATTGATACAGTCTTATCTTCATTTAGATGGAGGTCATTGTCTTTCGCCTAATCTGTCAGATGATTGTAAACTATTATTGACCTCTCAAAAACTGTAACGATTTACTGCACAAATCTAAAGGCATCGACAAATACTGTAAAATACTATACATTACACAAGAACCAATTCATTACATGTTACCAGTTCAACCAAGGTAGTCAGCAGATATCTCTTTTACGGAATAATGAATAGAATTTACTTAATTTCAATTCAATTTTTAAGGGACAATTTAGGTGTAAAATAAGAAAATTGCTAATGTTATATACTTTGATTGTAACTGAAGTTTGTTAATTTAGTAGGTCCTATGAATGTATCAAGATAGTTTAATTTTAATTGGAATAAAATCGATTTAATTCATGAATTGAGTTTAATGGCGAGAACCTGATTGGGCCAGTAATATAATGGGAGCGCATTCATATTCACAGGAACGATGAATGATGATGACACACTATTTTAACCAGTTCCGTGTTAAATTACGAATAATGGATGCAGTGTTCTCTGTCGATATCGACGAATTGGGGTTGCACCTCCCCCAAACGATGTGATCCTCCCAAAGCCGAGCCTGGAATTGCTGCAGGTAGATTAGGACGCACCAGTAGCAGAGAATAATGTTGCTGTGATTACGTGTTTCCAGATCAGATTGCAATCCTCCTTTGTAATGTTAACTTATTGTAATTCTATTACCTTTACATGTCTGATTTATCCCTGAGAAAAATATGATGTCGGAATTTTAAATTAATATATTCATAATACACACTGAATGCTTACTAATCCATATTTTCCCACTGATTTTAATCTAGTAGTAGAAGTAGTAGTAGTAGTAGTAGTAGTAGTAGTAGTAGTAGTAGTGGTAGTAATACAGTAAAACTTGCTCAAAGCGGAATCGAATGGTACCATTTTTTTTCCATATTACACAAAATTCCGCATTATAAAAATTAAAATTTATTAAACATCTTCGATTATAGAGTACTGTATATGTCTTTTTATGTATCTTGTATTAATTGTAGTTCCGCTGCCTTTGATAAGTGAAGTATAGTATGTATGAACGACTTCTGCGGTAACGCGCAAAAAAAAAACAGTCCCGTTTCGTCAGCGTTAAAAATGTCTCTTAAGGGCGTATCCTGAAATAAAAGAATGCAGTTTCGGTTTCCGCTCACTAACTAAACTTTCGTCCACGTCCTTTGATTCTCTGCAAATTTGATTCCACACTACATTGTGTAGTCTTTTAAATGTGTCCAGCCAATCTGAAGATGCCTTGAAATCGTTATTTCCTAGGGATTTAGCAACAGCTAGAGCTTGACTTTGGAACATCGGTCCGGACATTTGGAGATTTTATCATCAATCACTTTCACATTTCGTAAATTCAGAACGCTACCTGTGAAAGATCGGTCTCAGAACTTAAACTAATTTAAGATTTGACAGTGCAATGGTTATTTGTAAGACAGGTATCTGTATTTCGCGTAACGGGTGTGCAATGAGGCCGAAATAAAATTTCGGGTACTTCACCCGGCGTCAGGAATCATTCCTTATTGTTTTTTTGGCATTACGGAAATTCAGTGAAACGAAAACTAATTTATTTCTCAGCTTTATAAACATTTTCTCATGTACAGTGTAGAAATATCCTTCCGTTTTCGCGTTGGACAGATTCCGTTTTATGCAAAATAAATACACATAAATTTACTATTATTTTGCCGGGACCAATAAATTTGTTCACTTTGGACAGATTCCGGATATTCACATTCCGGATTAAACAAGTTTTATTGTAGTATAAATGTGATATTTATTGTTATTTTTTTAAGTGTAATGTTGGAAAGATGTAACAAATACAATTGAATTTCAAATTAATTTAATTATAGGTTGTGTACCTACATTAACCAAGTCATTCTAGTTAAAAATCCCCAGAAACATACAAGACGTAATTATGCAAATTTTGACACGTCAGTTTTCAACTGTCAATGAAGTAATAACAATAACTATTCTACCCCGTTATGATCGGCGCGGTGGTTAAAAGCTGCAGGGAAAAGAGAGAGAGGAGAAGAGAGAGAGAGAGAGAGAGAGAGAGAGAGAGAGAGAGAGAGAGAGAGAGAGAGAGAGAGAGAGAGAGAGAGAGAGAGAGAGAGAGAGAGATTAATAAACTGCTGACTACATCTTTTGAACCAGAAGAGGAATTCTGACGCTGCAAACAAATTAAAAATAACACGCATTGTTCAGTATCTTCAACACTACAAACAAGGCTGACTTCAGTATGTGGAAAGAATGGACCGTACCAGAATATCTCATAATATACTTCATTATTCCTAAGGGCTATATAATAGGGCATTCGTTAAGTAATGGCAACATTGCTATACGATCACAAAACATTATTTAAGCCACTTTTAACATTACGAACTTCATTTATAGCCTCTTGCCAACTATATGTTGCTACTTTTTTAAGACGGCGCACTCCATCTGCAGCACCATTTCTGGATATCTCTTTAATCTTATCGATCTAGAGCTTTTTGGATATCGACTTTTGATTGCAATCGAATGCCCCGTGAAGGTTATTTGATCCTTGTAAGTTATAGTCACAAGAGTTCCTGTCTGGTGAATTTGGTGGATGTTCGAGTACTTCCAATTCCACCTTCTAAACAAATTCTACTGAACATCTTTTTAGGGCGGTACTTGATTAAATGTGAGAAACAGTTAATGTATTAGCAAAATATTGGTATTTCGAAACTTTCAATAATACAGATTTATACAACAAAAACTGCTCAACAACATACTTAGATTATAATGATCACCACTAGGATCGCTGATTTACATCAGTGTTGCAATTACTTATCGAATTCCCTAGTATTAATTTTTGTGGGTAACCTTTCAGAAGAAGGCACAGAAAGTATCAGTTTTGAGGAAACGGCAGACGAAGAGCACTTTGTTCAGATTTTTATTGATACAAGCAACACCGAAACAGAGGTTGGATTCGGTATAACTGTTTTCATTAATAACTCAGGACCAGTCTTCAATTGCAATATAAAATAAATTATACATGTAGGAATAATGAGGCAGAACAGCTCGCTACATTAAAGGCTCTTGAGAAGTTACAAGATTTGGATAACATCATGAACAAAACTGCAGCTATATACACGTCAGTGTATTATACATAATATATGCTTAGGTTGGTACAACCACAAATACAATAGACTAATAAAAAATGCACGGACACTACAACTAAAAAAAATGGTTGGTACAGTTTACATTGACTATTTAACTCATGTCCCAAATGAGAGTCAATAACCAATCAGATTTGAATGATTTTGATTTACAACCAGTCACAGTAGTTTTTCACCTCGATTTTATCAATTTAATTTTATCACTTTAAAATCAAGCTCCTCATTTTTAACATTCTGAATAGGTCATAGCATTATTTTGCAGTGATTATATGTGGCTACCAGATTGTATATATAGTGCACCAAAGTTAGCACATAGTGATTGCGGGAGATAATATAAAACATTTGTAGCAATTGATTATACCACAAAAAAAAACCTGTTTGCACTTTCTTGAACGTATTATTTTCCAGGTAATAACGTTTGAGAAAAATATAATTGGCATATTTATATCATAGGACATCAGAAATTAATTAATAACCTATAATGTTGGTTATACATTTCTCCACTAGGGTGCATTCTTACAATATTGCGATCCTTTGGAAATAAATAATATGATCTGGTTGTAGTGATGAACAAATTAAGCATAATAATCGTTTCTCATTTGTTTTCAAGCATCGCCATTTACATTAAATATATAAATATTTTAAAATAACTTTAAATAATGATTTATGAGTAAACAGCTTAATTTTATTCGTTGAATAGCCCTAACAAATGCCACTCTTGATTTCCAAATTATCGATAAATTCACGACTCACCCCACGTGCGTGTGCAAACAAAAGCCGCAAACAGCTGACCATTTATTATGGAAATGTGAAAAATTGATCACTGAAAGAGATGCATTTCCCAAATATGTAATCAGATCGGGAGAAATATGGGCAATACAAATTAATTAACACTTGGGGACGTAGGCCTACTTTATAAAGATTTAAACAAATTATTAACAAAATTTAATTTGACAATTTAACTCATGCTTCAAATGATAGTCAGTGACCAATTACGTTTCAATGAATTTTGTTTTACAACCAATGACAGTCGTGTTTCACCTAGGTCTTTATCGATTTCTCCTTATTTCTCCTGCTTTTGTGATAAAGAAAGCTCCTCCTTTTTAATATTCTGAACAACTCAAGTCATTATTTTTCTCCAATAAATATATTGAATATAGCAAATAATGACCGATTCCTTGATTTTACTGAGTTGTTTACTAAAAAAGAATTAATAACCTATGATGTTGATTATAATATATATTTTGTGTGTTTCATTATTTCTCCACTACGGTGCATTTTACAATATTGCGATCCTATTTGGCAATAAATAATATCAAGGTGCAATGAATATAAATAATCTCACATTTCTGGTTCCTTTTCTAACATCGCCGTTTACTTTAAATATATACATATTTTAAAATAACTATAGTTAAACAATGATTTGTGAGTAAACAGCTTAATTTTATTCGTTAAATAGTCCTAACAAATGACACTCTTGATTTCCAAATCCTGTAGATAATTTGGAAATCACTCGTGGCATCACTTATGATAATTTACAAACAATATAGAGATCTGAATTGGCAGGGGTAATAGGAAATTATTGTAAATTAATATATAATGAATACTGTATACTAAATAACATAAGATAATGTGGTATTACAATTGGCATGTTGTAAAAAAAAGTTTATAAAAATGCACACACACACACACACACACACACACACACACACACACACACAAAGGACAACAATAAAAAATTAAATCAAAATCATATAATATACGGGTTATAACTTTTTGAACTTTTTGCAAATTACAATATTTCCTATATCATGAATCAGTGAACTTATGACTATAAATCATAATAATTACGAAATATCATCCTAAAATTTTGAATCACAGTGTCAATATCTATAACATTATCATACAGTTAAATCAGTTAAGATATTGCACGAAAGAAATGTAAAAAAGTCTGTCACACAGGAACTGCGAAAACATATCATTGTCCGATTATGCTGGCATACGGAATATAATAAATTGTGAAGGTTATAGGAAAGAACCAGATAAGCCACATTTTTGTCGAAATGAAGTTTGAAGTATCATTATATTCTCCATGAAAAGCACTATCATGTAGAACTGTGAAACAATAAAATCATGCATAACTTAACTCATTTATTAAATACTGTTGTATAATGTGATACCAATTTAAATAATGCCTATATTCCTATATTTTCCACCTTAACTTTATTAAAATATTAAATAAATTAAATGAATTAATCTAATATATCTTACAGGATATATTGCCATTCTAAGAGTTAATTAAATTGTATGATGTTATATTTTGAGTCGAAGCAAACATGGCGGTTACTAGAGCGAGTTTTTTTTTAGACTAGCTAATACCCGTCGTGCGCCGTTACGCCTAAATAAATTAAACGTAATGTGTTTTATGATTAGTTGAATAAGTGAAAGGAAAAATAATTATAAATTTATATTTTTTTAGATACCCCGTGCTGATTACCCGGAAATCTATTTATCCCGATCATCTTGACATAAATGAGCTGAAATACGAAAATTAATGTGTTTTATGTTTAGTTAAATTACTGAAAGAAAAATGTATATCGTAATTATTTTTAGAAACCCCGTTCTGTTTAACCTGCGTTGTCCGGGAATCTACTCATCCCAATCTTCTTGGCATAAATGAGCTGAAAGAGGAAAATAAATGTACTTCTTATTATTAGTTGAGTAAGTAGAATGAAAAATAATTATAAATGTATATCGTAATTATTTTAAGATTCTCCGTTCTGATTATCCGGTATTGCCCGGGAATCTACTTATCTCGATCTTCTTGGCATAAATGAAAGACACAAATGGTTTTTGTGAGTTATCCGTAAGAGATAATCATATGCTGTCGCAGACTTTTTTGTAGTTTTTTTTAGATATTCAATTCTGTGTACATTAATTTTGTGTATTTGTTATGGTTTAGGCATCAGAACCCATTTAAGCGTCCAAAGAGCTTCTTTTTCACGTTTTCCACTACAAAGGGCGAATTTTAAGGGTGTAGGAGTTGAGTATCATAACTCTCTTATAGCCTATGTTCATCCCGGGAATCTCCTGAACAGTTTGCAAAAAGCCCCATCACATTCGGATCAACGGTATGGCCGCGCATAAAGTACAAACAAACAATCAAACAAACATTCATTTATATATATTAGATTTCACATAAATCCTCACTTCTAATGGTCGGCTTTAGTAGATTTTTTTTACGCTATTCTGATTATTCAGATGTTATACAACATGAAATGTAATATCATTCACCGGTTCAATAATTTCCTTTAACACCTTCCACGTTTTATTTTAATATGTAGGCTGAATTCAAATACCTAGGAACAGTAATTACAAATAGGAATGAGATGAACAAAGAAATTAAACATAGGCTAAATTCTGGAAATGCGTGCTATTATGCATTACAGAGACTCTTGATGTCCCAACTCCTTTCAAAAAACGTTAAGCTGAAAATATATAAAACAATTATTCTACCAGTTATATTGGATGCGGAACATGGACTCTTACTTTAAGGGAGGAAAGGAGATTACGAGTATTTGATAATAAAGTTCTTAGAACATTTTTGGACCAAAGAGAGATGAACAGACAGGTATGGGGATTACTATATAACAATGCACTACATGGTATTTATAGGAAGCCAGATATAATAAGAACAGTTAAGTCTCGTAGACTGCGATGGGCAGGGCATGTGGCACGAATGGGGAATGAAAGACGTGCATGAAAGCTTCTTGTAGGAAAACCAGAGGGAAATCGGCCAATTGGTAGACCAAGAATGAGGTGGGAGAATAACATTAACTATGGTTTGAGGGAAGTAGATTATATAGGTGATGATTGGAAAACATTAGCTCAGGATAGGGATATATGGAGAGCATATGTCCGCGCGGCCATGAACCTACGGGTTCGATAGTTTCAATGAGTTAGTTAATACTGAGCTTAGTTGCGAAATAACGAAAAATTGCGACCGCTAGAATTTTTTAATTTTGTTTCACGTGAACCTCTACACCTCCATCCATCCATAGTAGATCTTCTCGAGGATAGGTCTTTCCCTGCGATCATAGCATATTTCATGCTATGCTATGCAGCTTTACTAGGGAATTATATGTGTGGTAGCATCCCGTTGCTTTCCACACCGGTGAAGGATGATGATGATGATAATGATAAGGATGATGGCCGGATGATTTGCCCGCCGCATGCCAAGGCAGTACGCTACCTCGAGACCACAGCGGTGGTCTCTACATCTAATGGTCCGATTTTCACTAGTTACCGAATTCACCTTACTTTTTAATTGATTACTATATGCTATGTTTGGTTCTGATAAAACACAATTTTCGAGCGGTAGAGTGTTAACTCACACGCACGCGTGCACATACACACACACACACACACACATACATGCACGCACATTTCGATGTTATAATTAATTTTTTACAATGAAGCCCAAATATGACAAGAAAAGAAAAAAATAAACGCCTGAATCGGGATAAATGTTTCTGCTAGGATGCCTGAGTGGCGCAGTCGGTAGCGCGCTAACGTATAGAGTTAGATGTCTTGGGTTCAGATCCTGTTCAGGCGTTTATTTTCTTTTCATATATTCAGATCCCTGTTCAGGCGTTTATTTTTCTTTTCATATATATATACACATATATAATGTAGTCATGTCGTTTTAGTTATATATTTTGTTCTGAATTCTCTAAAATGGAAAGACCCAAAATACAATTTCGTTTTAGTTATATATTTTGTTCTGAATTCTCTAAAATGGAAAGGCCCAAAATACAATTTGTGGAATGTAGTTAAAATGTATTGTTATTGTTACAACCAGAGTTAAAAACGGTAAAATAAAAACTTAGTTGTCAAACTGCAAAACATGTTTTCAGATAAGGGCATCTTTATACCACAATTTATCTATTGTCGAGCATCATGTTTTGGTGTTAGATAAAGAACTTAGTGAAAATAGGCATTCTCCGAACATTGAATACCCATTTGTGTCTCGACTGGTGAAAGCTTATGACTCATAAGTATAAGGAATTGAAAGCACAGTTGGGAATGGAACTAGATAAATCAGACAGGATAGGTGTGTTAAAATTGTAAAATCCTTGTTTTGGTTTCAGAAAATTGCAAACACCAGCTATGCAAAAAGGAATTCGAGCACCATTCTCGCTTAGAAGCATTTTGCAATCTCTCTCTTTCTCCGTATTTTCTGTTTTTATATTTCCCCAGTTTTTTTTTTCAATTTTCTTTTCTCTCTCCATCATTTCACTTCCCCCTTACTCTAGTCTTATCTTGCTCTTTATTATAGCAATTAAAAATAATAATTTTATTAAATCTGTATTCTGTCTCAACCAAAGGATCTTTATTCATTATTTGCATGATGTCTGGCAACCGTGGGTTCTTGTTATTTTAACACAAAGCTAACATTTAGTTTCGCGCAGTCTTTTATGGAAGTGCTGTTCTTTCTTTTCTTAGATTAACGTCGTCTGAAATTATGGAATATATCCTAGAAAGTGTCATCTTTTCATTATTGTTGAAATCTCAGTAACTCAATAATTATGAATGATAAATTCTATAAATTTAAGTGTTTATTTTTTTTAATCCATTATATTTGACAGTTTTACAAGTTTACAAAAAACTGTTGCTTGATGCTGTTACAAAACTTATTGCAACTGTTTCTGTAGACATTGCTCATAATTTCTATGCTAATTTCAACTGCTTAAACTTGCACCAAAGTATTACAATTTTATTTATTTATTTAGGTATGGATTCACTTGTACAGAATTATTTGAGATTTACCGTGAAGTAAAGACTAAAATAAATTATAAAATACTCATTTCATTTCATTTCATGTGCATAACATTCCATACATTTCCTGACAACTTGAAACTTGAAGAAAATTATTTTTATCACTATCTTACTTCAGTGCAGGGGAAAAATCACAATACTAACTCCCAGATTATCTTAATTATCAATTACAATTATTTCAAATAAACTGACACATTATTCTTCGGGTTATCCTATTCCTCCGATGAAAAATATGTAAAATCGCAGTATGTAAATGAGAGATACTTAATTAGAAATTACGTATTTTATAACTTAGGCATGTAAAATTATGAAGCATGAAAGAGACGAAATCCATTATCTTCGAGGGAAACTCAATGTTATTAAACAAATCAAAGAACTAGATGTAATTTTTGTGAATAGAAATTAAAAGTGAAACTTGATTTATGCATGACATTAATTGATAAAAATTAACACAGTTCTAATCAAACTTACTCAATACGTAAAAAAATATCAGTTCATTAAAATAAAAGTAAGGAGTTAATCTTTATCAATATTTCCCACTCGCCCTGAAACAATTGAATTTGGGATATATACTTTATAAATCGGCACTTTTTTAACATATTAGCTGTTGAATATAAATACAAATTATATTGTATTTAAATAAAATTTGAAAATATATCGAATAAATAATAATAATAATAAAATGGAAAGAACATGTTCAAAGAATGGAAGATGATCGCATTCCCAAAACTATACTTAAATACAAACCAAAAGGACGCAGGAATGTTGGTAGACCGAAGAAGAGATGGATCCAACTTTTGAATGAGAATCTGTGAGACCGGAACAAGCCACATGGGCTTAATCCGTGATTGTTGATGATGATGATGATAATAATAACAATAATAATAATAATTGTAATGATAATAACAATGTTTTTTATTCCCGGAGAGTTAAGATCGAAGTCCTTATTTTTAACTTAATTAGCATAAGATACACAAAATGCATACATTCAGCAATACATAAAAATCAAGAAATGTTTAGGGAATTTATGTACTTGCGGATCAATAAGTTTAACGGTTCTTAACAACAGTAAAATAATACTTTTTTTTCTTTACAATCAGAGTCATGAGATGTTAAATATATAATTTTTACCTGGTAAGTCAGTCGTCCTCAACTAAGTTATTAAACTTCAAGTTATTCTAATATAGAGGCCTTTCGAAAACAATGTTTCATCTTCTGCGTTTTAACTGGAACTGATGGTGTTATTAGGTTGTATATTATTAACTATTTTGGCAGACAAGTGCCCCAGAGTTAGAATCTGGTCATGTATATTATTTACAGGTAGTATTGGAATCATTTATAATATTTATTACATTTTATGATATTCTTCTATTCCTCAAATAATGCCCTTAAGTTGATGAACCCTTTTTATATTATGTCTGCGGTTATGTTCTCGTTGGGTAGGTCTTTATTCTTTGCTTCTTTTAGAATATCTATGTCTTAAAGGAGGCTGATTCTGTTATTATACACTTTGTGTAGTATTGACATAGTGTTATCATTTTGTTTCAAATTGATGACCTGTCTCTAGTATATGTTTGGCAAAACTTGATTTTTCTTCATTATTAATAAAATTTTTGAAATGTTCCGAATATCGTGTGTTAAAGTTTCGTATTGTTTTGTTAATCAGATCCATTTTCTAAAATGATTTTTGCCAGTTTAGAGTTTATTAAATATAAGTTATTGTAGTGCATGTTAATTGATTTAGCGATGACAGTACGCACTTGTTTCTTAATTATTTGTACAGATATTGTACGGAAGTCGTTGAAAGCTTCTTGAAATTTTAAGTCCAATATCAGTTTCTCTCTAGTTAAAGTTTAAGCTCATGAAAAATACATTATTATGAAGAGCGTTCTACTATGGTGCTCCTGAATCCAGGTATAAAAGAGACAGAATTTCATGCAAGAAATAATAGTGAACTTCATAATTTAATAGATTTCATTTAATACTGTTTCGGACATATATGCTCTCATAACATAAAGTTCCATTTTAGAGAAAGAAGCAAAACTTTTTTCAGAGATTATCAAAATGCGAAGTCTGTTAGTCTTTTCATACTTGAAGACTAGTGGCATGCAAGAATGGCACATTTTAAAATTCTGAAATTCGTAGAAAGCTGCATTTAAAAATAAGGCCAATAATTGTACATATCTTGTTTCAACTCAAATCTTTAAGTTTTTGTACCCGAATAGAAACTTGGGTGTATTTTCTAAACTTGTTAGGTGGAATAGATTTTTTGATGTTTTACAATTTTTTTATAGTGTGCCACTATTGCACCGGTTAAAAAAAAGCATGAAAAGCGAAGTTGTGTAGCTTTAAAATAACCAACGAAATCAATGAAGTAAACGTGTTTCGTTTATATGTTTTTATTGCGTTTTCTTAGACTATTTAACTCATGCCCCAAATGGAAGTCAATGACCAATCACGTTTCAATGATTTCTGTTTTACAACCAATCAGAGTCGTGTTTCACGACATATGTATCAGTGTTATATTTACCATATTAAAGAAAGCTCCTCCTTTTTAATATTCTGAATAGGTCTGACCATTATTTTGCAGTGACTGAGCCTATGAGAAATACGGCCACCAGATTGTAGCCTATATATATATATATATATATATATATATAGTGCATAGATGTCAACACATAGCGTTTGCAGGAGTTAATATAAAAACATTTGTAGCAATTTATTATACCACCAAAAAAAAGAAACCACTGGTTGCACTTTCTTAAATGTATTTTTTCTCAGGTAATAATCCAGAAAAATATAATTGTCATATTTACATCATACGACATCAGAAATTAATTAATATACAGTTTGATGTGTTTCATTTTTTCTCCACTAGAGGGCATTCTTACAATATTGCGTTCCTTTGGCAATAATATAAATTAATTAGTGTATAATGCTGTTGTGTTATTATTTAATTGTAATATTAATGTGTTTTCTTTATGTAATTGTAATGTTAATGTTTTTTTAGTGTATAATGCTATTGTGTTATTACTTAATTGTAATATTATTGTGTTTTCTTTATGTAATTGTAATGTTAATGTTTTTAGTGTATAATGCTATTGTGTTATTATTTAATTGTAATATTATTATTGTGTTTTCTTTATGTAATTGTAATGTTATTGCTGTTTTTGTTGTTTATTTTTCTTTACACTAGTACCAATTATTACTTTATTGTAACGGACTGTCAACAGCACGTACGGCTTACTGCCCGTGCGACCCATATTTGTAAATAATATTGTAAATATCTTACTTTTTGTCTAATAAAGTCCTACTACTACTACTAATATTGCGTTCCTTTGGCAATAAATAGTATGATCTGGTTGCAGTGATAAACAAAAGAAGCAGATGAAGCGTACCTATCGTTTCTCATTTGTTTTCAAACATCGCCGTTTACATTAAATATATAAATATTTTAAAATAACTGTAGTTAAATAATGATTTGTGAGTAAACAGCTTAATTTTATTCGTTAAATAGTCCTAACAAATGCCACTCTTGATTTCCAAATTCTCTAGATAAATTCACTCCTCACTTCGTGAGTCGTGAATTTATCGATAATTTGGAAATCACTTATGATAAATATGAAAATAACAAACTTCAGTCTTATAAAAATAAAGGTGAACATCAGAGACAAGTATGTATTCTTTAAAATTACAACCTAGAAAAAAAAACAGCTACAGTAATAAAAAAAAAACAAACGATTTTGTTGCCATGATTTTTATTCGTCGTCGGTTCTTAAACTTTAGTAGAAATAACTATGACATTTTTAATAACATTTGAGTTTACCAGGTACTTCAAATCTTCGAGTTTTTCTTGGATATTTTCAGCGGATTGCCTTAAGCATTCTCGAGTATAACATTTTCAAAATTAGTTCCCATTTTTTCTTTTTTTCACTAAGTTAACTTCTCTAAATCCAGGCTGTGCATAGGAAGCCTTCTATAAAAATGTTTCAAGGCATTGTCTCTCTAGTTAACGACTAGCCAGATTAATCCTTTTCAGAATTAAAAGAAGTTTGAAAACGCAACTTTTTAAGTTCAAGAAATCGTCATAGCTCATTTCTGCATCATTGCAAGGTGCTTCTTCTTTTTTGGCAGTTGGAACTATGGAAAACATATTGAATTGTTGTATGTAGTTAGCCGGACTTCAGATCAACTTCATTGTTGATTTCATCTGGTTCTACTATTATATTATTTCCATTGATTTTCCAAGTTGCAATTCCATTTTGAGCTTCTTCTAATTTTAGTGCCCAACAGGGATACCGATTTGTTGCCTCTCGAATCCATGTTTATAGATCTGCAATAAAATATACCTGCAACAGCGATCCATTTCTGATATCCACTATATTATTTTTAACCAATATATAATTTTAAATCTGTACGCCGTAAAAGTAATTATAAAACTATATTTGACACAATTTAAAATATTCCAACAACTCCAAATCTATGCATTACACCTGACATATTTGAAATTAGGCAAGTTTTTCTAATCTATAATAGAACAATCGAAAATCAACTTACCGGCATAACAAAAGGAGTGCCACTAATAATTATTTACTATGCGCTCGATTTGGCCTAAATCATCGGCGCATCAGAATGTGTTAATAATAACATTCATGATGTGCCCGTATTGAGTGTTTTCACTGGAGGAAAATCTCCAAAGACAGTGACAAATGTGCAACCTAGCGGCTCTCTATTTTAACTATATTAGTGCCTATGTTGTCTATTATGAAGATTATATTTTTTTGGCGTACGAATAATAGCATAACGCAAATTACGTAAACTTTTAATTTATGCCACTATTGCATGACGTGAATGATATCTGGACGACAGCTGCAATTCAATTTGTGCGGTGCGCAAACGTGACTTCGGTGTTTCTAAATTTGTTTCAATATTTTGTAGATGTAGAACTTTGTTTTATTTCTATTTATGTACATATGAGTCTTAAAATGTCACTTGATTATTCAGCAAAATTCAGTTATTAATTATGTGAATATTGTCTCATGAAATAAATTTTAAAACTTTCTATTTAGCTCACTAATACCGTTTAATGTCTGTTATTTACACATAGCCTGTTTATTATTCGAATTTGGATATGTTGAACAAAAAAAAAATCAATTTATATTTCCAAAATAATATTGTTGAAAGTATTTTAAAGTTTTTTTTTAAATATTTAATTTGCGGAAATCTGCAATTTACAATTGAGTTTATATGGTGATTACTAGCTGATTCACCAGCATTGTCCGGGTATATATTTATTCCATTTTTCTTGTCAACAATGAGCTTAGCGAACGCAAAACTATGGATTTGATACTATTCTCAGTATTTTTTAATTTCATTTTTCACCTCTTCTCACTCCCCTTAGGAGTCCTAGAGGTCAATAAGGCTTCAATGATATCGTGACTGTCACTACTGAGCACAGCGATCCCGAAAACTACCGATTCGATACATACTCGGTCACATTTAACATTTCATTTTCCATCGCTCTGCGGCGTGCTAGGATCAAACTTTAAATTAAATGCCATCTGGAATGTCATCAGTAAGTGGCACGTGGTAACATATTTGATTAAGACAATATGCTACAATACGGAAGGTCAGAGTTCGAGTTTCGATGGTGCCTCCGAAGGCATATCGTAGGATCGCTTTACCTTCTTTACTGTCACTAATCAACTTAGCCACCAAGAAAATGTGAATTAGACACAAATCTAGTCATTTTGAATACCCCTCATTCCCGTTAGAGGTGGTAGAGGTCAAACTTAAGTGTAGTCTTTTAATAGTAAATATTCGTTTTGTATCATTTTAAACATTTTCTGTCCCGCGCCGTAGCCGAGTGGTTTAAGGGGTGGTACCTTACTATAGAGCCACGGGACGTGCGCTAGTTCGAGTCCCCATGGTGAAGACATTTTCTCTTGGAATTTCGGTCAGTATGGGACCGGTGCCCACCCAGCATCGTTTGTAATTTGGGTAGCTACAGTGATGTTAAATATAAAATTGGTACCTGGTAAGTCAGTCGTCCTCAACTAAATTATTAAATAGTTCCAATATGGAGGCTTTTCAAAAACAATGTTTCATCTTCTTTATTTTTACTGGTACCAGGACAACTGACTTACCAGGTACCAATTATATATTCATTCATAGTGTTCTGCTCAAGAGCAGGTCTTTCACTGCAAACTCAGCATTCTTCACTCTTTCCTTAACTCAGCTTTCCTTTTTGTATCTGCATACAAACCATTTATTTTAATATTGTCTATCATCTGATGTATTTTTCTGCCTCTAACTTTGTTTCCGTTGACCATTCCTTCTAGAGCATCCTTCAGCAGGCAGTTTCTTCTTAGCCAGTGGCCAATCCAATTTCTTTTCCTCTTCTTTATGAGTTCCAGCATTATTCTTCTTTCACCCACTCTGTCTAGCACATCTTTATTTCTTACTTTGTCCATTTTATACGTTCCATTCTTCTCCATATCCACATCTCAAAAGCTTCCAGTTGGTTTTCCTAATTCCGTCGTAATTATATATTTAATATATTATTACATAACCTTAACGGTGCTTTAATATGAATTTTAAAAGAGTTGATAGCTGCAGTGAGTAGCGGCTCCAGGTTGAGAAAACCAGCTATATCGGCTGGGGGACCTGACATGCTGACTATTTGTCACTCCTGTAGTGTTTGGATGATCGTCCACCTCTGTGATTAACACATGTAGATGTGAGGCCACTAGCCGGATGATAGGCTAAGGACCTTCTAAAGTCTATCACGCTATAAAGAGGGGAAAAAAAAATCTAATGATATAGGCTAATTTTGACCGCGAAATGGGATCTCTACCGCACCGTCTGTTGAACATAGTAAACTAATGTGCAGGTGTTTCATAATGATATTAACAATTAGGTAGATTTTACTTTATAAAAGTACATTGTGCCTTTTCATTACATTACAAGAGCTAATTAGGTCTTCTATATGACTGCATATGGTGCTTTCTGGTTTTCATTAACAAAAGTTATGTTAGAATGTAGGCTAATAGGATTATACAAGCTGTAATAACGTCCACATAATTACAGTAATCTCTTTCATTTAAGCAACAATATATACTTACTTTATACAATACAATAATGTTACATAATGCTATGCAACGTGTCTCTAAGGAAAACCACATTATTTCAAACACTATTATACCTAAGCTGACGTTTATGATGCACTGGACATAAGGATTTTTTTTTACATTAAGTTTTGCCTCTATTGTCCTCATGTTGCTGTAAACAACAATATAACTTTAGCATTTTCTGGTGAATCGTCATAACTAGAGAATTTGGGGGACCCAATAACCCATTAATAATCATGGAGATGGAACAAAATTCACCCAAGCCAAATGTTTTCTGCGCCATGTCAAATCACAAGCTGTACGGACCTTGACATGCTTGAACTTCGGTTACTTCCACAACCAACTGAATGAAGAGTCAGATGGTTATCTGTTCCAGCAAGATGGAGCATCACCTTACTATCACTATCAGATTCCCAACTACTTTGAGTTCTTCCAGAACATTGGGTAGGACAAACAAGACTTCTTGGCAATGCTCTTATGAAATTATCTCCACGATCCCAAGATTTAACCCCATATGATTTTTTTTCTGTGGGGTTACATAAAGGACAATGTTTAATATCCCTCCCCTACCATGTGTCCTATGTAAATTTCAAATAAGGATTGAAGATGCCGGAACTACAATCAACCAAACATGTTGTTTAGAGTCTGGCAAAAGTTGGACTACCGCATCGATGTTACTCGCTTTACCCACGGCACACACATTGTGGCAATGCCTCACAAAAAAAATATAATATATAATAATTTATTAAGGTGTTACTTTTTTTAAGAGATATGGTGTATTTTTATAATATACGCAGAATCCTAATAACTTTAATGTGATATATTTTGAAAATGGCACTTTCATGTATATCAGTTCAACTATTTTATTTCGCAATTACAATACGAATATGATAAAAATTGTCTTCAGAATTAGTGAAAGAAAAATTAATAATTGAAGATATACACAAACTTTAAATCCCCATGTCCAACATTGAAATTTTTCATTCAAACTTACTTTCATATCCCCATTTTATATTGTAAATAAATATTTAAAAATATATAATATTTTTGACTATCATGCATATTAAATATATTTAAAGTTAGATTCGATATTTTAATGTAGATCCTATTATTTATTTTCTAAAATTCTCATTATAATTATGGATAAGCTGTAATACCATTGTCCTGTAAGCCTCGTTTAATTTCATATTAGACATTTTTCAAAGCTTTCACTCAACATGCAGGCATTATTAGAAATTCTCCCTGGATATCATTATTATTAATTTGAAATCATCTAATTTGATCCAGTGAATCAATGCTTTTGTAGCTTGGATGCCATTTGAAGTGATAGTAATTTTATAATATACTGCACTAGATACACAGTACATATTCCAAAATTATACTATTCACATAATATGTTTATAGTGTATAACTTAATTTTTTTTGCGCGATAGTGCGTTTTGTCGTACTTACATCAATGGCGACCATGATAGAAAGTTCAACTTCAAACATTTCGGGGTTGCCAATCTAAATAACTATACTGTAATATTACATATTACAAACCATGTGTAGGAAGTAAAACCACTCTGCCCTCAATGTATACTACGTACAATGTATATACAAAAATATATCCAAAAAGGTAGTGGTAATATACATTATACGAAACAAACCACTGCATTTTAAATGAACTGGAACTTTATTTGAAACAATATAAAACAATAAATACGTACTTGCCGCCATTTTATCGCTGATTGGTGGCACGGCCTGCTGTAGTTTCAACTAGTAAATACTGTTAACGTTAGTCAGTTGTTTATAATGAACGCAAATGTTTCCAAGAAATATGTTATTAATTTAGTATTATTTATTATTTTGAAAATGCCATTGCGCAAAAATTATGTACAACGCACGTTTGTGAAGTGTTTTACAGAATATCGCTCGGTTTTTAAACATTTTCCTCACTTCTTTAAAACCACTTCCTAACCTCACATCGTAATATAATATTTAAATTTAATATATTATTATGGCATTCCTGTGAGTGATAATAATAATAATAAAAATAATAATAATGATAGTACAGTAATAATAATAATAATAATGATAGTACAGTGATAGTAATAATAATAATAATACTGATAGTGTATTATTATTATTATTATTATTATTATTATTATTATTATTATTATTATTATTATTATTATTATTATTACAGAGATTCTTGTCATCCCAATCTCAAGAAACGTTGAACTAAAAATATATAAAATGGTTATTCTTCCAGTTGAATTATATGGATGCAAAACATGGTCTCATAGTTTAAGGGAAGAGAAAAAGATTGTATTTGAGAACGAAATTCTTAAGAACATTTTTGGACCAAAGAGAGACAAACATACAGATGAATGGAGATTATATAATAATTAGTTACTTGATCTTGAAGGGGAACCAGATTTAATAAGAATAGTTAAGTCCTCCAAGACAGCTATTGGCAGGACATATGGTACGAATGGAAAATTAAAGTGGGACATGGAAACTTCTTGCAGAAAAACCAGGTAGATAGACCAATATTGAGATGGGAGAATTATATTAACTATGATTTGAGGGAGATGAATTGTACAGAGAATGATTGGAAAGCATCAGCTCAAGAGAGAGATGTGTGAAGAACATTGCATCTCTGCAGCTATGAACCTCTGGGTTCGATAGTTCCAGTGAGTTAGTTACTTAATTTATTGGGTATATTGATATGTAAATAACCACAGTGGTACTGTATCAATTTTTAATGATGTTACAATTGAGTTTTATATGGTATAAAGTGAGGTCTTCCTGTTATTATATACTCTATTAATTATATCTCATAGCAAAGATTGATTTATCTTTAGGAAGAGTTAAAAATCATTATTTTATGTGCATATGTCTAAAATGTTTCATTTTAATTTTTTTAGTATTAAATTGCATATATGGTCTACTTGAATAAATTGTAATGCATTGGCACATATCCTATCTGTATAATATGCAGTTTCCAGCTGTCATTTTAGTAATTCTCTAATTATAACATTATAGAATTTTCTTAAAAATCTATTTTGCTCAATTTATTAAAAAAGTAATGAAAATATTTTGTGAACTTAATGATTTGTAATAGTTCTATAAAACGGTTTTTGCCTTTTATTATTTCTTATTATTCTTAATTCAAACAAAATTAATGTACAAAATAAAATTTTTAACATAAAACTATAAATTAATACCTATTGTCATCAACTTGTTTAATTTCTTTTTTAATTCTGTAAGGCCTTTCAGAAACTATTTCCATCCTCTGGAGATTCAATCAGTAGCCTAAGAGCCTTCTGCTGAGGATGGAATCGATTTCCTTATGCTGCAGGATTATAAAATAAGTTTATGATGATGGAACCTTACAGGTATTAATTTTATATAAACAATTTATATTGTGTTTCATAAAATTTATTATGGGAATTCACATTATGAGACTTTCAAATTAATAAAATAGGAAAGAGTCGTACAGCATCTCACCTCATACATTCCATGTTCTTCACATTACAGGACCACAATTTCAGGAACAATCGTTCCCATCTTCAGCCATCTTTTTGACTAATAAATTTTTTGCCTTCAGCATCATCTTCTAAACTGCCTTCTAATGTTGATTTCGATGTACTTTGAGATTAAAGATATACATTCAGAAGAACAAATTCAGATCTATGAATTTTTAATTCCTGGTGAGCAAGATTTAATCTCAAAGTTCATAAAATCAATATTTGATGGCAGTTTTAGAAGCCGATGGTGAAGGAAAAAATTCAACAGTCGAAAAGATGGCTGAAGATAGGAACAGCTGTTCCTGAAACTGCAGTCTTGTGCTATGAAGAACATGGAATGTATGAGGTGAGATGATGTACAACTCATTTTTATTTTATGAATTTATACTGTGACTTATATCTCAATTGAATTTTATCATGTCCTATCTATTACCCGGCGTGTGCTGCTACGCCTAAATAAATTAAAATTAATGTGCTTTTATGTTTAGTTGAATAAGTAGAAGGAAAAATAACTATAAATTTATATTTTTTAGATACCCTGTGCTGATTACCTGGCATTTTCTGGGAATCTACTTATCCCGATCTTCTTGACATAAATGAGCTGAAATACGAAAATTAATGTACTTCTTATGATTAGTTGAATAAGTAAAATGAAAAATAAGTATAAATGTATATCATAATTATTTTAAGATTCCCCGTGCTGATTACCCAGCGTTGCCCGGGAATCTACTTATCTCAATCTTCTTGGCATAAATGAGCTAAAAGACAAAATTCGTTATTTTGATTTATCCGTAAAAGAATACCCACCATGTGCTGCTATGCTTGTATAGGAATCTATGTACTTGTCTTGATCTTCTTGGCATCAATGAAAGACAAAAATGGTTATTGTGAGTTATCCGTAAGAGATAAACATATGCTGTTGCAGACTTTTTTGTAGAGCATTTTGAGATATTCAATTCTGTGTATATTAATTTTGTGTATTTGTTATGGTTTAGGCAGGGTAAGCTATTTACATGTCAAAGAGCTAGTTTTTTCATGTTTTCCACTACAAAGGGCGATTTTTAAGGGTGTACTAGTTGAGTATCACAACTCTCTTATAGCCTATGTTCATCCCGGGAATCTCCTGAACATTTTGCAAAAAGCCCCATCACAATTGGATCAAACAGTATGGCCATGCATAAAGTACGAACAAACAAACAAACATTCATTTTTATATATTAGATTTTATTAGTCTAAGAATAGCTGCACTGATAAATTTAGAATACTACATATTTTCTATTTGTTTCAGGGAGTGGTATATCAACTTGATGTAGCTCTTGAAAGTGTGGATACACAGAGGTGTGGTCTTGTGTTCATCTACGACATGTCAGACTCCAAATATTCAAACTTCGACTATGACCTTAGCCAGAAAATTCTCACACTTCTCAAAGTGAGTTACAAAATTCATTCCTTGCATGATAAATATTTCTGTCTGTGTTGTGCTGTTTATCATTTTTACATATCACCTTTCCATTATTATAAATTTGTTCAGGACACAAATTTAATTGCACTGTATTTATTGATTTTAGATAAATGTTATAGCATTTATATTATAAACATGGTTTAATGTACACTGTAATTACTGAATATGCTTAACTAAAATTCACAAACAAGATTCTTGGGATTTTTTATTAATGATTTAGTCAAGACATAGGACATGACATCCTTACATTGTGTTCAGGATATTGGATGTTAATGAAAGGAGGTTATTGTTAATAAGTTAAGAAGCACTTTTTATTAGGAATGTAAAAAATTGTTTTTGTAAATTCAGGTAATATTTATTCTTAATTTAATTCCATTTCAATAATTACTATATATTTTTTTAAATTTTAACAAACTTGAAATAGCTGGATTGTTCAGTTTTATTTAATTGTACACTGAGTTATTAAATGATTCTGGAAGATAATTGTGGGAAATATGTGGTAGAACACCAAATCTTTTAATGCTACTAATTCAATATTTAAGATTTTTTTAATTTCACTAATTCGGCCGCAGTGGACTAGTGGTTATGCTCCTTGCCTCGGGTCCTGAGGGTCGCAGGTTCAAACCTGGCCGGGATCAATGGTATTTTTTAGGATGGAAAAATCCAAGGAGCAAGTCCTCCAGGAAGGACTTTAAACAGTGGGTCCCGAGTCTGAAGATTTTCAGGCTCGTGAAAAATCCTTAAGCCTGAATGAAAAGGCCTCTAAGCAAAATTTACCGAATTTTCCCATCCTATCACTACCTTGGTTTCCTAGATGTCAGTGTGAGGCGGATCGCTGACCACGGACCACTCAAATGACATCTTTACGAAAACAAGTGTAACTAAATTAGTATGGTTCAAATTCTTCCCTGTAGGGGGAGAGCGCCTAAATCTCTCTTAAGGGAAACATGGGCTTACAAGTTACAAGAATTTCACTAAAATAGCACTTTCATTTTCAGAGTCTGATTATGTACCTTTCTAAAAGCATACAAAAGAGCTTTTATTAAAAATAAAATGTGTGAATGACCTAGATTAAGAATTTAGATATCAGTAATAAAGTTATAAACTCTTTTTGTCTTACCAAATGGGAATATGAGTGTGCAAGATGCCATTCTAAAATAGTTCAATTTCTCTATTTGAATTGTATGACTGCATAAAATAATATATACATACAATTCACTTCTCTTTTGTTATTCTGATTATTTACTTAGTGATCATTGTAATGTCATTTTTTTAATTTCTCGTCTTACATCCGACTGGGACCCACTTTCTTCTAAATGAAAATGAAAAAGTGAAGAATAAAAAATTTTGTTAAATAGTTCATGAGAAATGCTATGAAATGATTGTTCAGTTCCTGGAAACATGGTAAGGATGGTAGTTCTTGTTAGTGACACAGAGTCGAGGTTGGCAGGATGACTTGTTTCCCTTGGTAACACGGAAATTTGTTTTTCAGGTCGGTCGTACGCAAAGGTTAATGGTAATCAATAATTATTTAGTTCCTAGCCAATGAAAATACCTCCATATACAAATTTTATTAGAAATTCCCTTCCATAAATAAATAGAGACTGGATTTTTAGGTAATTGTATATTATTTTTTACTAATCTAATATCATAGAAAAATATTTCATTTTTGGTTAAGTTTATGATAACGGATTACTTACATTAAAAAAGGAGAAACGGAACTCAGCAAACATAAATACTAACATTTTATTTTGAAAATAAAATTGTTCAGTAATGGAAAGTGTTGTTGTTGTTGTCTTCTTCTTCTTCTTAATAAGGCGCTACAGCATTAAATTGAATAATGCTTTGGCCTTCTCAACGAGTTCTTTCCACACTTTTCTATCCTGGACACATTTGTTCCTTTTTTTATCTTTATCAATTTTATATCATTTACAACATTCTTGACGCTACAATGGAGACCCACTAGCTAAGGGACAAACCCCTGACAGAAAACCAATGTCCTCTAACTTAATGGGGGGTTGAGTGTAAGGCCAGCCGCTTTGCATCGTAAAAAAGATAACTGCTTAGAAATGTCAAAGAATTGGAAAGAATAAAAATATTAATATAACATCATAATATAAATAGCAAAAATTTAATAAATCATATTTTTTTCTTGGGTTTTTATAATTAATACATTTCAGAAAATCTTATGTTTAATTTTATAAATTTGTTTTACTAGATAATTTTACTAAATAATTACAATATTTCTTAATGTCCGAAGATATAATGTTGTCATTTTACTATTAATAATAAAGATAAATAACATTTAAGGTTACATTGTCCGCAATGATAAATGTTTATATAGTATAACATAATAATTGTCTTGAAGACTTCATTAATAATTTTCTGTTGCAGTCTCTTTGGTCATATAATTTATATACATCAGTGAAAATATTTTTAAAAATATGTAGAAAACTAAATGTGCAAAATTTGTAGGATAAAATTTAATTTAAAATACAGAAGTTAAATTAATATTGAACCATTATAAACCACCCATAAAATAATAATTTGTAGTAATAATAAGACATTGATGAACTTTTGAGCTCATGGTCCATCATGCAGTTGGATGAAAAGAGGATATGTCTATATGAATACAAAATTTGGAATCAAGATCATCCATAATGCTATAAACATGAAGATTTGTCACACATTAGTTATCTGTCATGTATAGAATCACAAATATTGGTTTAAAACATTGCCAAACTATAAAAAAAATAATTATATATAAACAATAGCAGATATAATGTTTAATGTTATTATGCATTACAGAGACTTTTGTCATCCTAACCTCTCTCTAAAAAAATGGTAAACTGGAAATATGTAAAACTTTTATATTCTAGTTATATTTTTATGGTCGTGAAACGTGGACTCTTAATTTAAGGAAGGAAAAATGTTATAACTAATTGAAAATGAAGTTCTTAGGAAAATGTTTGGACCAAAGAGAGACAAACAAAGAGGTGAATCATAAAGACTACATAACAGTGAGCTACATTATCTTTGTGGGAAACCTTGATGTAATGGGAACCGTTAGGTTTTGTTGACTGTGATGTACAGGACATGTGGCACAATTGGAAATGAAAGAGAAATATGGAAACTCCTTGTTGAAAACCAAAAGGTAAACGTCCAGTAGATAGGACGATAATAAGGAGGGAGAATAACATTGACCATTATGCAGGGAGGTAAATTATAGAGGGGATGATTGTAAAACATTAGCTCAGGATAGGGATGTATAAAGAGTTTATGTTCGCACTGCTATGAACCTACAGGTTCGATAGTTCCAGTGAATTAGTTAGTTATTTAGTTATACCTAAAAAAAATGTGGTTCAGCAAGAATGGTCACAATTTTAGAGGATACAAATGATATTCTTCATTATTGTACATTACTTTATTTATTAACGATTAATTTTATAGAACGTGTATCCATGTGCTTTGTGTATAAGAACATACAAATTTTTTAATAACCTACATTTTTTAGTGTATAATATTTATAAAAATTCTTGAATTTTAAAATTTGTAGTTTAAATTGTACTCTTCAAAGATCTTAAACACAATGGTAAGAAATAATTTAGCAATAATACCTAAGAATCTGGTCTTTATATTTAATCAAATAGGAAGAATACGTTGCCAGTAGATTCTGACTCACTAGCACACGATATTGCATGTCCTCACTTCGCCTCGCATGCTACTTTTGCATGGTTTTACCTTCTTTATTGGAATTTCCTTTGCAGTAGAAGAGAGTTGTATCTTCTAATTCTTAAACATAAAATTTACCAGCATTGGATATTTTGAGATCGAACAATATATGTTATAAAGATTATATCATATACAGCATGAGCATATTCTAGAGATAAACATTGACAGTATGTAAGATCAAATCGCAGATGTAGCCGGTGATATATTTATTCTGGCCTGCTACTCGCACTCTCTATCAAGTAATACTTTTATTCGTGAAATATGTTCCACATCTCTGAAACATATAAGTTAATATAAAATTATAGAATATTCACCTGAAAGGTCCGTCTCCTCAACTTAATTATCATTTAACTGTAGCGCTTTCGGGACTTGTCCCATCATCGGCAGGATTCAAAACTGGTGTTTCACTGAAGATCTGGTAGAGGGGGTTGCATGTATTTGGTTCGTTTTCGTTTATCAGGCTGTCGTTGTGAGCTGCTTTCATGATTTCCATCTCTTCGAGTACGTTTATCTTCGCTGGATTATTTTCTCTGTGCATTACTGTTAGGGTGTTTTCAATATTTAACATGCGATGTCCTTCATGGATAACGTGTTTTGCATAGCTTGATTTACCTTCTGCGTGAATGAAGTCTCGAAAATGTTCTTTGAATCTGATGTTAAATAATCCAGCGAAGATAAACGTACTCGAAGAGATGGAAATCATGAAAGCAGCTCACAACGACAGCCTGATAAACGAAAACGAACCAAATACATGCAACCCCCTCTACCAGATCTTCAGTGAAACACCAGTTTTGAATCCTGCCGATGATGGGACAAGTCCCGAAAGCGCTACAGTTAAATGTTAAAGTTGAGGAGACGGACCTTTCAGGTGAATATTCTATAATTTTATATTAATTTTGAATAAACCTCAACGGAACACATCATGAATCTTATAAAAGTTGAACATATAAGTTGTAACATTCAGAACAGAGAACATGCTGTCTGATTCTGCAACGTCTCATACGGTCAGATTGACCGTGTCGTCAATGGAAATAGACTTCAAATCACTGCAGTATTAAAATAAAAAAAGCACCTGTTGCATAATTAAACAAACAAAAAGAAAAACAGGAAGAAATACGTTAACATTTATCTCCTACAGATGTAGTTCTTTGAAGATATATATAAAATGTTTCTACGTACCAAATTTCACAATTAACGCCGTTGAGAATTTAGAAACTTAATTAAAAAAAACACTAAGCGGGGAGCCTGCCAGTGCATCAATTGTACAATAATTATATGTATCTAAATGATACAATAATATCATCTCGTAAATACGTCAATCTGTGGGTGAAAATAAATGTTGTATTTCCGTGGGTTAAGACCCAGGATTCTGCCTGGAGGTTTGTTGGAAATATAGTGGGAGTACTTTCGTCAGATAGACCTAATATATAAGTTCTATTAACTTATGAAGATAGTGAAAAAGTTAACAAAAAAAGTATTATAGAAAATTTTCAAAATTAAGCAGATAGTTACTTATTCTATATTAATCCACCGCAGTGATCTCGAGGTAGCGTCACTGTCTCCTACGCAGCGGACCCGGCTTCGATCCCCGATTGAGGCAAATTTCCTGGGCGATTGAATTTTTCGGGGGTTTTCCTCACCTGTAAGACAATGTCAAGAAACTTTAAGGTCGAAACAGTCCCCGAACATCATCTGGTCATTGTAATCATCATAATACATTCGTCATGTTTAGTAAAACTGTGTGAATAGTGCGTTTCATTTTACTGTTGCGTTGTCTGAGGAGGCCATCACTCATTCGGGGAGGCCCACCATGACCATGTGTGGCCAGAAAGTATTGTGTGTGATCCATCGTTTAAAATCCGTCTCCTGACAGTTTGTGCCACTGTAAGGCCCTGGGGGCGTGTGGCATATAAATAATACCTATAAGGTGAGATGTTAATGGAATTGAATTATACCATATCTGCTTCTTACACACCCCAGCCCGTTTTGTTTATATTGTCAGGTACCTGAATTATGTCATCTACCACTCTGTACGGCAAATATAATCTAGAGATGTTGTTGAACGGGGAATCTATACTAGGAACCGCTCATACACTGTCGGTAAAGGAATATTTGTCCTAGCTCTATTGTATATACGAGAATTAGGTACAAAAATACATCCTGTTATATGCTGAGGTGAATAACCCGCTGTGCTGTAGGGAAAGGAACGAATACAAACCATTTTGGGGAGCTAGTACAGCTGAAGGGAATAAATCGTAGGCTATATATTAATCCAGAAACGCCATCTCCAGTCTTACTGTTTTGTTCTTAATGTTTAGTATGTTTTGAAAATGTAAAGTAGTCCTACTTCTGTCAGAACACGCTCACTGACGTCACAGCAATAACATTACAGCGGATTATGAAGATCTTGAAGATTTTCGGGCTGTTGGCCGTGATCTAGAGGCTTGAAATTCCCCGGCGTTTCGCCAGAGACTGCGTCCGGCATCCTTAAGGCCCGGAAATCTTCTTCAAGATCTTCATAAGGCCGTGAAAGCCTTAGTCAATCTATTTACAGCGGATTGTTCAGCTTAGCATATAACAGTGGTTATGAGATGCGGCCTAGTTGCATGGTGTACACATCTGGTCAAATGTCAGATCATACTAATTAAGTGCTACAGGAACAACCTCTTTGAACTTTTGTAATTTCGAGATTTAATACTAAATGTCTTCATTCTTAAGAGTATAAAAACATTATATTTAATTGTCAACATTTTATTCAAAATGCAATAACATTATTTCATAATATTTTTACCTGTGCCAGTGAATTTTATGTCTTTTTCCATTGATGACACGGTAATTCTGAGTATATGGCCTATCAGTGTTTACATCAGCTGGCATGTTATCGGTACAATGTACTTCAATAGTTGTTATATAAAATGAAATTCTGGAAACTTCTTAAAAAAATTCGTAGTGGTCACTTCGAATGAAGTGTTGTACACTCAAACACATCAAATCTTCTTAAGAATATAAACAAGAAACGATGAAAACTGATGTGTGGAAAGGACCGAACTTCCAACTTCGCCACCTATACACACGCTTCGCCGCGCATGGTTTCCACTGGAAAATATGTCAGAATCCGTCATACCACGACCCGAAGGAGGACTGCAGATGTAAGCTTTGCGACGAGCCATGCTCCAGGTACCACCTAATGAAATGCCAAAGCAGAACTGAGCCTCTCACCAAAATTACAAAAGGCTGGTGAAAACTCTAAATGTACACATTGTGTTTAATAAAATCAATAATTAAGAATATAAACAAAAACTGGCGATTTATACATCGGCAACATTATCGTTTACAATCGTGCTTTCCGGCAGCTCTCAACTGACTATTGTCCGACCCACTGCCAGTCAAGCCGGCTACTCGTGGCTATGAAATGAATCAACATCAGGTTTTGAATAGACTGCTCGGAGCGTGCATATCGGCCCGGATGGGAATGGGACGCACGGTAGAGTTGATAGCATGCATTTACATTGTGTTGCTGGTAAAAATTTATTTTATTTATTTAGCCTGGTGGAGTTAAGGCCATGTGGCCTTCTCTTCCACTCACCAGAACAAGCATATGTTACATATGAATACAAAAAAAATACAATAATAGTCATATAAAACAGGACAAACATATGTTACACATGAATACAAAAAAAAATTACAATAGTAGTCATATTAGACAGGACAAACATGTTACATATGAATACAAAAAAAAGTTACAATAATAGTCATTGAACAATTAATTATCTGTCATATTGAATAATAATGAAATTAATGTCTAATAATAGAATGAAACTAAATACAATTAAAATTAAATTAATGATACAATGAATAAAAAAAGGAATAACAGCTCGAATCTACTATGCATAAAAAGAAGAGAAAAAAAAATACACTACAATGAATTAATCTACGCTTTTTATACAAGGCATTAGGTAAATATATTAACAAATCCTAAGTCTATTTTTATTAAATAATGCAAAAACGCATTATTAATTCTTAAAAAGTAGTATTAGTGAGTTGTTTCTGTTAGTGATTTATTTTCAATTTATTTCTGAAAGATGGTAAAGTTTGGCAGTCTCTGACATAGGGTGGAAGTGAATTCCATGTTCTAGCAAGAGAAACTGTAAAAGATTTCGAATAATAGGTAGTATGATGAGGAGGGATATAGAGGACACTGTGCTCAAGGGATCGGGTATCTAAGTTATGTGTATCAGAGAGTTTAGTGAAGCGGTGTGAATAAATAATAAGGTAAAGATGTGTGTAATATGTTATAGAGTAGGCATAGGGAATGGATGGTTCTACGATCTTGAAGACGAAACCATGACAATTGTTCCAGGGATGGTGTAACGTGATCAAATCTACGTATACCACAAATAAAACGTATGCAAGAATTGTGAACACGTTGAAGTCTTTGGGTAAGAACAGTATTTAGGTCAGTAAAAAGAGTATCACAATAATCAAAATGGGGCATTGCGAGTGTTTCTACTAGCATTTTTCTTAGAGAAAACGGTAAACAATTTCTTATACGATTTAATGAGTGTATTATTGAGAAGATAGTTTTGCAAGTGTTATTTATTTGTTTATTCCAAATTAAATGTTTATCCATAAACACTCCTAGATTTTTTACTGTCTCACTATAAGGGATCTGAACCCCATTAAGTGACACATGTAATACTGCATTTGTGTTAATTGAGGATAATAGTCTCTGATGGCCCATAATGATTGCTTGTGTCTTTCTAGGATTTAATTCAAGTCCATATTTCTCTGTCCACGCCGTTAGCGAATCAAGGTCCTCATTAATTTTGGTTACCGCATCATTTAAAGAATATTTGTCTGAGTGAAGGTAGATCTGCATGTCGTCCGCAAATAAATGATGTTTGCAATGTTTTAGGGAGTCAGATATGTCGTTTATATAGATTGTAAAAAGCAATGGGCCGAGCACCGAGCCCTGTGGAACTCCAGCTTTACGGTAGGTCCAAGAAGAGCGTAATGTAGAATTTCCTACAACATATTGCTGGCGCTCACGAAGGTAGGAGTTGAACCATTGCGTGACACTGTCAGAAAGTGAGAGGTTTTTTAGTTTAAGCAACAATAAGTCCAAGTCTACCGTGTCAAATGCTTTACTAAAGTCAAGTAGTGTAAGAATAGTAAGTTTTCGATTATCAGATGCTTCGCGTATGTCTTCACATATATTTAGTAGAGCAGTATTTGTATTGTGTCCTGTCCTAAAGCCTGATTGGTATTGATCTAAAAGGTCGTGTTCAGTTAGGTAGTCAGTCAGTTGTTTGTGGACTAATCGTTCCAAAGCTTTTGAAAGGGTAGGTAATATACTAATGGGTCGAAAATCGTTAGGAGTTAAGGGAGTTTTTACTTTCGGGAGTGGGCGTACAATTGCTTGCTTCCATAATGTGGGATATATAGAGGTTTGTAGTGAAGAGTTGAAAACATGAGTTATGGTAGGTAGTATAACGTCGATTATTTTGTTAAGTAGAGTGATATTTATACGGTCAGTACCTTCTGCTTTTGTTTTTATTCGTTTGAGAGCTTTCTTTATGTCATTTTCTGTAAGATATGAAAAATGGAAATGTTCTCTGTCTGGTGGATTTGTCAATAGTAGTTCACTTATTGTATGTGTTTTTGTCTTTAGGAGTAAAGAATGTGCTTGTAAAATGGTTATTAAGTGTGTTCAGAGAAACAGGTAGTTTTTCTACCTGTGTGTGTTTCCTACCTACACCCATTTTATTCAGATTTTTCCAAATATCTGGGTTATTGTTATTAGGTTCAGTAAGGCTGTATAGATATTATCATTATAAGAAAAAAATCGCCCAACCATTTTATTCAATAATCTAATTTCATCCAACAATTTAATTGAAGGAGGGTCAGACCGACTACTGTTCTATAAAATTTAAATGGATAAATAAATGACTATTCGCTGTATGAGGTATTTCCTATTGAACTTAGGACGTTTGCTATATCATTTCATTCATAATTCGTATTGAACTAAACAACAAATTATATGATTAGTAGCCACATACTATCCGACCCAGCGGGACATTGGCCTGCTTCGTTTGTGGATTATTTGGTAACTAATGCCGTGTCATCCGCGTACACTCGCTTCACGTCAGTCTGTGAGTTTCAATTAATGTTTGTATGCGGAAATACTAGTAATGATAAACAATGCAAGTGCTTCATTTGCTATTTGTTCCTGACTATACATGATTAGTATCTACGTCCGTGCGACGCATCAACAGTGCTGCTACGACTGGAGGTAAACGTTCCTCTGTGTCATAATACAGTCCTACCTTTTTTAATGAAATATTTTTTCTTCCGTGTTTACAAGTCTGCAGTGATGCCAGGTCCAGTAAAGTTCAATGTTTCTGAGTGTAGGCTATGCGTTTTGTTTACAAAATGACAATAGTTATGTGTCTTCCAGCTAGTATCGGTGACGATATACTACCTTTTTTTATCGGCTGCGTGTAAAATATTATCTTGTTTATCGTATATTTATGGAGATTTCCTTTATTTTTAATAGAACTTGAAATACGCAGAAATATAACAAAAATGCATTAATCGCAATACTATACATTGCTAGATACCCTGTGACAGATCATTTATCTCAACTCTGTGTAATCATCAGAAACGTTACTAATGAAGGATTTATCTTGTAATTGCATTTTTGTTAAATGTTGAAAGTGTTAAGATTAGAACTGTAGTTTTTTTATCGTTGTATTTGCCTGGAAATGAAGTAGGCTATTAGTTGATGAAATATAGCATGCAGTTATGACTAACCGCGAAATTACTTTTTTAAATAATGGTTGCTATTGGATGAAGTGGGCAGAGTCTGCGGTTACCCAGAACATTGTTCCCAGAGGCGAAACCCCTCAGGGACAGTTGTCATATAGTTGATACAACACGGTTACGTAGTCAGTATCAACATGAAGCACTAAAACATTATTTCATACAAATCCAAATTGATAAAATAACATAAATAGTACAAACATCAATGTATTATAAAATTCATTTATAAACTATTAATATATGAGTACTTTTTAAAACTTTCAAAGGACAATATTTAGTTTCTTGCTAGTCTAAGGTACGTTCCTTAGTCAGAGGTTCACAGGTTGCAGTATATTTTAATTTTACTAAGTTATATTTGTTAATCAATAACAAGTATTTCAAAGCATTGATTTTTTAATGTTGTATAATTGAAATGAATATATATCGGGTTTTTTAATGTCCTTGACATTGTCAGATTCCTAATAGCCAACTTTATCTGTCCATCCAATCTTATGGTTGTAATTCCTAATAGCCAATTTTATCTGTCCATCCAATCTTCTGGTTGTAGATGTCTCTCCTTCATGTATAAATATATTCCCTTACTCCATGAAGTTTTAGGTCTTCTTCTGCCTCGTCTTCTTTCAGGTTTTCGTTCCAAAACACATTTTGGTAGTCGATCCTCCTCCGTGATTAATGTAAAAAAATAAATACAATCCTTTTTTTTTTTAATTGAAAAGAAAAAATTGCAAGTAAAACGAATTGTGGTCTCGGGGCAGTTTTTCTGGGTGAGGTTTTCATCGGAGATTTTCCTCACCTGTAAGACAAATGTCAGGAAAACTCTAAGGCCCAAACGGTCCCCGAAATCATATGGCCATGCGATCATCATCATTCATATTCATCTTAGGTTAAGCTTAGGATTAGGGACTCTCCTGGCGCACCATTATCATCATCATCAACCATCATATCATCGGGACAACGTAACACCGTCTTCCAGGCGCCCCAATCTCAGAAGTGGGTTACAAATACGCCATGCCAGGAGATAAACCAGGAATGTCGAAAGACAAACCTGGGGCATTTGAAAAAAAAAATATTACTAAGAATATATATTTTATTGCATACTTTTAATATTCATGTTTGAACACCGTTGAGGTTAAAATTATTTTAATTATAAAAATTGTTGTACCTTATATAAACACAGTCCTCAACTATAATAATTTATGTTATAATCTTTGTTATAATATTAAAATTCAAAGCTTTTCGAAGTCATGCTTCATCTTCAGGAACCTTCTCGATATTGAAATTATTTATATACTGTATAAAATATGTAAATAATTTCAATATCAAGAAGGTTCCGGATGAAGCATGACTTCCAAAAGCTTTGAATTTTAATAATGCAGTGAAGATTATAACCATAAATTATTAGTTGAGGACGACTGTATTATATAAGGTACAAACATTTATATAATAAAATATTTTATTTTATGTGAAAATTGATTTAAATAGTTGGAATCAACTCTCTCAAATACATTTTATGAACATAAAGTAATGTTAACATGTTAGAGCCACAAAACAAGTAAAATGGCGATAGAAAAGTGGGTCAGAGTCTCTGATTAACTCTTTTGTGTTTCGCGTATAGTATATAATGAACACTGTATTTATTTTTGAAAAACGCAAACTTACCTCTTAGCTGCTCTTCTATTACTCCTAGTTCCTGAATTGTTACAATTTTACCCCCTCATTCCTCGTGCCGTAAATTATCCCACGTACAAATGCATATGCCTCTTCTCTACAGCTCTTTCCATTCAGATTCATGAGCAGCATCCAATTGTTCCCTACTGATATTTGTTTTCAAAATGTATTATGTTCAAAAGAAGCTTACTGCAGGCTTTTAATTAGCTTTGTTTATTTTTCCACTTATGCTAGTGTGGTGAAATAATGTTTGAAACATCCATTGTTAAGGGGCTTGTTTACTAATTTCGTTCATTTTAGTAGGGCAACTATAACCCAATATTGATGCACGCATAGATCAGCATATTAATGTATTGAATCTATCTAAAATAATAATAATAACTAACGGCATAGACTCTTTTTTTTAACTTCCTCTTTTACTTTTTCTTTTTATATTTTAAAACAGTTTTGTTTACACACACTGACATCAAACACAGACACTGAGAAACGCTCAGATCATGAAAGAATACAATTAAATTTAGAGAGAGAAAAAAAAGGTGTAATGTTCAGAAATCCTTAAAATGACAAACAGTAACATGAACTGCCTTCTGTAACTGAATCTAAATTATTGTGAATCGTTCTCCATCATAACAAACATAATTTACTTACATTTTTAAAATGTTTTATACTCTATAAATTTGTAATTTAGGGCAATTTTGAAATAAAGAATGCACTCATATCCAGGTATCCAAAATTTCGTAGCATCTTATAAAAATTACTGACATTTCTTAACAAATTTTATTTTGGTGTCTGATTCAATTTACATGTAATATAGTGACTCCCATAAAGAATCGGTTCTGTAGAATTGATTAATTTTGGTCTGCATTTACCTCAAATCTTCTTCTTCACTTTCTAGTTTAGGCATTAGTTCCCTGTTCCGTCTTCACTAATAGACCATCTCTTCCGAGGACGCCCGACATATCTTCTTCCTCTCGGAGAATAATGTAAAATTTTATTTGGTAATCTACTTTCTTCCATTCTTTCTACATGTTCTTTCCACTGAATCTTATTGTTAAATATCTTTTCTTTTCCATAAAAGTAGATATGCAGTTCTTCGCGGATATCCTCGTCTTTATCTCAAATCTAAACAATATAATTGTAATAATTATTTTTTGAAAATACGCATCTATTTTTGGATTACCTACCGATATAGATTTTTTTTCATTCAGTGCAACATATGTCGCTCATATAACGGGATTCCAATATAAAACCGGACCGGCCTCACGGAGTTTCACCCGGCAATTCACCCTACCTGCCACCCGTCCTTGAACTGTTTCTTACCTTATAGATACTAAAATCCCAACTTGTGCTAATTTCGGTAATGATTTTTGTGGCGAACGTTCCAAATTTTCGCCAATTTTGTCTAATTTTTCTCTTCGGTGAGAACCGTATGCCTTCGCGTGTGTTTCTTATTTTGTACTGAACCAGTGGTCTCAAATTTAGTCACAAGATCGTGGATTGTCGATCTGGAAGGAGGTAATTGTCCAGGGAAGTTCTGAATAAATTCCTCGCGAACGCGACGAGCTGATTCGTATTTATAATAACATTTACACACATAAATGCGCCGCTCTAACGTCAGCTGACGTCTCATCTTGTCGAACGATAGTAAACTGACTAGTTCAAGGACGAGCGGCTGGCAGAGTGAAATGCGGACGAGGAGAGAGCGCTGCCTGACGGGTGAAACCCCGTGAGGCCGGTCCGGGTTTATATTGGAAGCCCGATACATTCGGTTTCGCCTCCTTCTACCTTTTGTTACCTTATTTACGAAAACAGGAGAAACAATTCAGTATTCTCATGGTCGCTCATCCGAGTAGTACTGCACTGCTTGAATTGAATAATACATCAAAGACAAATGAGTCGAAAAGAACAAAACTATTCGAAATAAGGCAGCTTTGCATATTTCATTATGCCATAGGTAGGAAATTGCAAAAAAAAAAAAAAAAGTTACATATTCTAAAGAGTACTACTGTTGGTGACATCATAAGAAGGGAATATGAAAATAAAGATAGAGTGGAATTGGTATCACAAGCAGGTCAGAAAAAAGAGAGAGGATAAATTTAATCCACAATTAACTAACCCACAAGTTGCCACATAGTTGAATAATGAGGAACAAGCGGTGACTACACAAACAATTAGGAGGACACTTAAAACAGAAGACTTCCATGGAAAAGTAGCCAGGAAGAAACCATTCATCAGTGAGATAAATAGGAAGAGGACATAAAAAAACTTCTCTAAGGAGTACAATCAAAAGAAGAAAAGTTGGTAGAATGACGAATTGCTTAATGACAATTTGCGGAAAAGAGCTGAGAAATTAGGAAACTGGAAACATTTTCAAGTTTAACAAGATAACGATCCCAAACATACGACCTATATCGTACGTTCCAAGCTGCCCTACAACTGTTCAAAAGTGATTTAAACCTCGGCGCAATAACCGGATTTGAATTCGATTGAAAATTTATGGGACGAATTAGACTGCAGGATAAGAACTTCATCAATTACCTCAGATATTGAACGAAATAGAAGACTAGTGGAAGAATTGAATAGCGTTAGTTATAACTACGCAAAGAAGTTAGTATCTAGTATGCCTAATCATCTGAACGCTAATATTGCGTCAAAAGGTCTTCCAACAATTTTTTTTTTAGAATTTTCCTCATCATTGAGGGTTTTCTGCAACCAATCTTAGTAATTAACATGAATTTAAAAAATAAAAATAAATATAAATGACTACGGACTTATAGACTATCAGTTTGCAACAAACATTCACAAATTGCCCTTAATTAAAGTTCTCCATCGTTCTCTGTCCTCTGTGTCTTCATCTGTTACACCAAATTTCCTAATTGAATTTTGAATGTTGTTCTTCCAGGTTGTTCTTGGTCTTCCTTTTCTGTTCCTTACATAGACGGCCTTTGGTAGTCTTCCATCCTGCATTCTTCTTACGTGTCCATTCCATTTTAGCCTTCTGTGTTCAATCTCATCCATTGTATTTCTTTCTGCATTCATCCATTTTCTAATTTCTGTTTTTTTAATTTTTTCCAGTCGAGATTTTCTGGCAGCTCTTCTCCAAAAATCCATTTCAACTGAAGTTATTCTGTTTATATGTTGTTATGCCATTGTCCAAACTTCCGATCCATGTAACATTATACTTTCTAGTATGGATTATTAATGAGAGATACAAAAAGGAGTACCAAGATGTAAACCGAATGCTTATGAGCGTATACTTCTTCAAGCAAACGTTTTTGGTTATTTGATTAAGAATATGGAAAGAATAAGTAAATAAATGAGTAAATAAAAAGTTTTTGTTGTTGATGTGGAATTACATGTCCTAAAATGTTAATGTTGTAATTATTTCGTTTGTTATGAACAAGCTCGCAAATAAATTGTGTTGACAGGTCAATAATACACAAAACCGAATATTTATGTAAGTCACTTGATATAATCTAAATCGAAAAAGATATTTAAATTTGAATTTCAAGAAATAGGTGCTCATTTTCCTCAAATTAAAAGTTTTGGACCAAAGAGAAACGAACAGACAGACGAATGGAGCAGATTACATAACAGTGAGCTTCATTATATTTATAGGAAACCAGATATAATAAGAACAATTAAATCTCATAGACTTCGATGGAGGACATGTAGGAAACCAAAGGGAATGAGGTGGGACAATAACATAACCATAATTTGAGGGAAACAGATTATACATGGGGATGATCGGAAAGCATTAGTTCAGGATAGGGATGTATGGAGAGTTATGTCCGCGTAGCCATTAAACCTATGGGTTCTATAGTGCCAGTGAGTTAATTAGTTATACCAAGTTATATAATAAATTTCAAGATTGCTTCAAGTACTGCATTTATAAAGAAATGAAAAAGTGCAGACAAAATATTAACATTGGTCCACTGCTGTGGTCTCGAGTTAGCGTGCTGCCTTGTCACGCAGTGGGCCCAGGTTCGATCCCCGGTCGGGACAAGATTCCTAAGTAACTAACTCATTGGCACTATCGAACCCGGGGTTCATGGCCGCGCGGACATAAGCTCTCCATACACTTTGGCATGGGTTCCCCAAAGTGGTCCCCGCTCGGAGAACCGAATGGGGGGCTATTTGACCTCCGGAAAATTTTACCCCAGTTGAACCCATGTCCGCATTTCTTGACGATTGTATTTTTCCGGTGAAAGATTGTCACTCTTTCGACCAAGGTACTTTTTTCGTCTGGCTTATCACCTTCGACCAGTCCGGCATGGGTAACTCTATCGGCAGCAATGCTACCGCCGGCATAGCTCTCGGGATCATTTAAGCACTCCACCGCGACAAGGTAAATATGCCATGGGGGGACAAGTATCCTGGGTGAGGTTCTTTCGGGATTTTTCCTCGCCTGTAAAATAAATGTCAGGAAACTTTAAGGCCCAAAACGGTCCCCCAACATCATCTGGCCATAAATATCATTCGCCTAATTACTTTAAGGCCTCTACTGGCGCATCATTACCACCACCTTCAACTCACATATCATCGGGGCAACGTAATCCCGCCTTCCAGGCGCCCCAACCTCAGAAGTGGGTTACAAGTACGCCATGTCAGGAGAAAACACCATGAAAGTCGAAATGACATTTGAAAAAAAATATATATATTAACATTGATAACTGGAATGATCCTAATGTTAAGTAAGTTTAAGGTCTGTGAAAATTTGTTTTCTAGGTCATCCAACTTTTCTTCTTTTTTGTTAAAATGAAGTAATTATGTCTTGGATTTTGCATGTAAAAGAGCCCTAAACCTGAAATAAGAGTCATCAGAGCAAAATTTGTCGGCTCTTTTAGGCCTATATTTGAAGTGCGTCGGTAATTATCTGAGTTGTTAAAGAGCATCTTTAAATAAGATATAACCGACCCAACACTAAAATAGTTTGATACAGTCTCATAATTATTTTACTTTAATAAGTTACTGTCAGACAGGTGATAAGAGAAGACTTCATAACAATGAACTACATGGTCTTTATAAGAATCCAGATATAATAAGAACAGTTAAGTCTCGTAGACTGCGATGGGCAGGACATGTGGCACGAATGGGAAATGAAAGACTTCATGGAAGCTTCTTATTTATTTATTTATTTATGTATTTATTTATTTATTTATTTAGCCTGGTGGAGTTAAGGCCATGTGGCCTTCTCTTCCACTCACCAGGGCAAACATATATTACATCAGAATACAACAATCACAATGAACTCTAATATTAAATACTAAATAAAAATTTGATCAAAAAGATATATATTATATTACGATCTATAATGCAACTAACTAGTTAATGTTAGTTAAAATTAAGACTAAAACTAATAATAAAATGTATACATGCAAGACATATTAAATTGTCCCTGTGTAATGTTTATAAAAAACAAAGAAAAATAATGAGATATAGAAAACTAATTTTACGTTTGTACAATATTTAAAACAAAACAAAAGAAAATATTTGTTAATCTTAATATTATTTTCATAGATGATTAAATTTATTAATTGTTAAAAGAATACTATCAGTGAGGTGTATAAGTTAGTTTGTTATTAAATAATTCTTTAATTTGTTTTTGAAGGATGTTATAATTTGACAGTCTCTGACATAGGTCGGAAGGGAATTCCATGTTTTGGTAAGTGAGACCGTAAAAGATAAAGAATAATGTACAGTGTGATGAGGAGGGAACCAGAAGAAAACACCCAGTTGGTAGACCAAGAATGAGGTGGGAAAATAACATTAACTATGATTTGAGGGAAGTAGATTATACAGGGAATGATTGTAAAATATTAGCTCAGGATAGGGATGTATGGAGAGCTTATGATCGCGCGGCCATGAACCTACGGGATCGAAAGTTCCAGTTTGCTAGTTAGTTAAGTTACTATCAGCACTGAATAAATAGCGAAGTAGGGTATATAATTACGAGTGTATTTAAATTACACTGCGTAGATTATACAATTTTATATTGAGAACACGTGCATTTTTGTTGAATTCAGGAACACACTATATATTAAGTAAGTTATCACATTTTCACATAAATGATTTTTAAATGCTGTTGGCGTTGGAAATGTAACGTTTCTGTGAATAATTCCAAGGAAGTTCCGTAATAGTTACCAAGTGATTTTTCTTCCAGGAAGCGCTCTCGACTAGCCTATTTATTTACATTGAACGATCAAGATAACCGCAGAGTGCGCGAATAGAGCGTGGTAATGTTATGATTTCCCTGAAGTTTAAAAATACAAGAAACACTTTTCTTATAACGTAAAAACTATTCTGGAAATAGTGCCCTTGTTCTTGAAAAGCAATTCTCCTGTGTTTAAAGCAGTACATTTATATGGAACGAATTTACATTGCACTTCATAGTACAAACGTCTATGAACAAGCTATTTCCCAGTAAGGAAAATTCATTACTTAAATTGTATACAAACATGTGAACTTTTAAATCATCGTAAATAAATATTGTTTGGTATCCAACATGAGATGCACAAAGAAATTAAACGTAGGCTCAGTTCTGGAAATGCAATCTATTATGCATTGCATGGACTTTGTAGTCCCAACATCTCTCTTTCTAAAAAAAAGTTAAACAGAAAATATATAAAACTGTTATTCTCCCAGTTGTATTATACGAATGCGAAACATGAACTCTTACTTTAAGGGAGGAGAGAATATTACGAATATTTGAGAATAAAGTTCTTAGGATAATTTTTAAACCAAACAGCGATGAACATACAGGCGAATGGAGAAGACTACGTCCTAACAGTGAACTACATGATATTTATGAGAAAACATATATAATGATCGTGAAAATAAATCAATTGCTCTATAATAGGGGAAGCTCTATCTTGTAAGTAAGTCTCGCAGATTTCGATGGTCAGGGCATGTGGCACGAATGGGGAATGAAAGATGGGTATGGAAACTTCTTTAATGAAAACCAGAGGGAAAACGCCTAGTTGCTAAACTAAGAATGAGGTGGGAGAATAACAATCACGATTTGAGGGAAGTATATTATACAGAGGGTGATTGAAAAAAAAAAAACTCAGTATGGCAATCTGTGGAGAACTTAGACCTTGACACGCGGCCTTGAACTTTCGGGTTCGATAGTGACATTATCCAACATATTAAATTTGTTAATTTACCTGGTAGATTAAGCTGACTATTTAACTCATGCCCCAAATGGGAGTCAATGACCAATCACGTTTCAATGATTTCTGTATTACACCAATCAGAGACGTGTTTCACGAAATAATTATCAACGTTAGGATTATCATATATTAAGCAAAGCTCCTCCTTTTTAATATTCTGAACAGGTCTGACCGTTATTTTGCAGTGACTGAGCCTATAACAAATACGGCTACCAGATTGTATATAATAGTGCTTACATGTCAACATTTGTAGCAATTGATTATACCACCAAAAAAAGAAACCACTGTTTGCACTTTCTTAAATGTATACGACATCAAAAATGAATTAATATACAGATTGATGTGTTTCATTTTTTCTCCACTAGAGAGCATTCTTACAATATTGCGTTCCTTTGGCAATAAATAGTATGATCTGGTTGCAGTGATAAACAAAAGAAGCAGTAGAAGCGTAGGCTACCTATCGTTTCTCATTAGTTTTCAAACATCACCGTTTACTTTAAATATAAAAATATTTTTAAATAACTGTAGTTAAATAATGATTTGTGAGTAAACAGCTTTATTTTATTCGTTAAATAGTCCTAACAAATGCCACTCTTGATTTCCAAATTCTCTAGATAAATTCACTCCTCACTTCGTGAGTCGTGAATTTATCGATAATTTGGAAATCACTCGTGGCATTACTTATGATAATTTTAATTTTATGTATGAACTAATGTAAAGTAAAAATAATAATAGTTCATAGCTTTGATCTAGGGGTATCATATTTGCTTCTCGTGTAGCTATCCCAGGTTCTATTCCAGGTAGGTTAAATTTCCACTTTTATGACTTTCGAGATTTTTCCTGTATTATAAGAGAATGCTAAGAAATTCAAACCATGAATTTTATGAAAAATGGGTGACTTCATAAATGCATTCTATCGTATTAATAATAAATCAAGAAAAGTATGGATATACATCTGGTTGACAACACAACCAATCATCATAGTTTCGTATAAAAAACCACTAGATATCATATACAATGGCCTAACAGCCCAGCGTTGGGCCTTAGCCTCTCATTTTGTTAAAAGTTACTAGACCGAGTTAATTTAATTACGCTTATTTGCCTACAGATGTCATGGATAGTGTGCGGTAAACATATTGATCCAATGAGACATCTGGTAGGCAACTAAAGTATTGCTAAGATGATGATGATGGTAAATTTTGCTTACAGGCCTCTTTATTCAGGCTTAAGATTTTTTACGAGCTGAAAATCTCCAAACTTGGGACCCCCGGCTTAAAGTCTCCCCCGGAGGACTTACTCCTTGGATTTTTCCATTCTAAAAAAAGCCAACGGTTTGAACCCTGGACCCTCGGGACCAGAGGCAAGGAATATAATCATTAGTCCACCGCGACCGATTAGGTATCATGCTGTATGTTAAATGAGAATATTTCCAGATTAACATGCAATTTGGAATATTCGACGTGTATAGCAGCCCAGATTCCCTGATATTTCGAATCTGGTTTTAATATTGAATATAGAATAGAGTTTTTTTTTTGCTGAATATGCAAGGATCCTTTATGTAAGAATATTAATTTGTATTATTTTTCTTTGATATGATGTACATTCATTATTATTTCATCATCATAGTACATTCACGAATTTAGGTAATTTGTTAACCTGTTACGGCCTCAAGAGAAACACCATCCCAAAGTCTTTTGAGTGGACGTTCTGGTCTTCTTCTTCCTGCAGGTTGATATCTTAACATTTGTTTGGGTATCCTGTGATCTTCCATTCGATGAACATGTTGAATCCATCTTGACTAATAACCGGAAATTTTGTTTTCTAATGGTTCCATGTGTAATTCTTCTAAGATGTCATTTTTTTATAATGTAGTAGTGTGTATCCTGCAATCCTCCGAAGGTATCTCATTTCAGCAGATCTAAGTCTCTGTATAACCTGTTTCAATGTCCATAATTCGCTGCCATACAAAAGAGTTGGAAGATCCAGTGTTTTATATACTTTTAGTCTAGGATGTTTTTGGACTAACTGTGGCTTGATGATAGAATTTATTAACCCTAAAATTCTTTTTTTTTATATTTTTGCATTTACATCCTTTTCTTCTTCATATGAGATATTGCATCCTAAGATATGTCAAATTATTCACCTGTTCCAAAATGTTATTGTCAAGTACAATTTTACTTCTGACAGGATCTACTCCTTGAAATGCCATAATTTTTGTTTTTTCTGTAGATATCTTCAATCCATATTCGTCTGTAATTTTGTTAAGTCCATACAGACCTTTCTGCAGATTACCTTCATTATTATCTTTTTTATTTGAAATTAAGAATAATTTCTTGGGGAATGTGGATAATTTAATTGATGTTAAAACGTCCACTACTCTGGACAACGGGACATTTATTTCTGAGATAACCATTAGGACTATAGTAAAATGTAGGCCTACTACACATGGTCCATCTCTGTGATGTAATGGCAGTGTCGTTGCCTCAGAAGCAGCGGACCCTTTCGATCACCATTCCGGACACTTTTCTGGTGATTAGATTAGATTTATAGATGTAGGTTCAGGTTTTTAAGATCCCAACACGCAAACATATTTTTTGTTCAATGTATTGCCCGTCTTTACTTTATGGAATGAATGGGGCCCATGCCTCCACCCCTAGGGATACCTCCGTCAAAGACCATACTCCCAAGTCCCAGTATCTTGTCCTCCCTATCTATTCGCGTCCACGTTCAAGAGTTCTCTGCTTAAAACCAACACCTCAGGGAGAAGGTGTTGGAGTCGCAACATCAGGGATATTGCTGAGCTACATAGTACGTCAGGTCGCTCATTCCTGACTACCCCACAGTTGGTCCACGGGCTCCTCGTGCCTAACCGGGAGGACTGTTGTCGCAGATCCACCGACCGTTCCCGTTATCTACCTCCAGGGACGCATCCTGCAGCCGTTGTGAGACCGGCTAGGGCTTGAATCCTCAAGCCCCGCAGTGTGAGTCTTTAGTACATCCAGGTGCTCATCTCCTGGTGACCGCACAGTTTGTCCATGAGCTCGTAGGCTTAGCCGGGAACCAGCACAGTTGCTCCCCTCTGCACTGGTCCGAGCCGTGCCCTCTGGTGTGCCCCCAGGGACGTGTCCTGTTGCAGTTGTGATCCAGCACGGAGCTCGCAAGCTCCAACAGGTGAGCAATAGTGCGACAGGTAGCTCAACTCCTGTCGACCCCACTAATGGTTCACGAGTCCCTTAGACTTAGCCGGGAGGACTGTCTAGCAGATCCACCAACCTTTCCCCCAGTGCACCACTTGGGAGGTGTTTTGTTGCTGAAGTGGGTCCAGCCTGAGCATTAGTACGTCAGGTCGCTCAACTCCTGACGACCTCACAGATTGTCCTTGGGTCACTCGGTCACGGAGTCGGCGCTAATCCCACACCCAAAAGACCGCACTTTCTCCTTTTCTGAGCTTACTGACCTGGTTGTAATTCCCAGCATACGCCCGGTATTGTCTCCCCGGTATTGTCTCAACCAGCCCACTGAGCAATGTAGGCATCCAGGGTGCTCATCGCCCATGGTGCCCCCACAGAGGTCCTCGGGTTCATAGAACCAAGAGAAAGGAGCTTCTGATCTCCAGTCTCCCACCACTTCGCCACGGCGGCCGCTGATCCCGCTGTAGGCCAGGATATGTTAACTTTGACAACAGGTCGCACATCTTCCCCCTGTTGACTCCACTTATGGTCCGCGAGTCCATCGGACTTGGAAGGGAGGACTGACTAGCAGATCCATCGACCTTTTCCCCACTACGCCACCGAGCCGCGAGGGGACGCGATTGGCTGCTGAAGTGGGCGCAGCACGAGCTATGTAGTGCATCAGGTCGCTCGAGTCCTGACGACCTCACAAATGGCCCGCGGGCCCGGTCTGGACCTAGCCGGGAGGAATGCAAAGCAAACCACCGACCATTCCCCTATCCGCCACCCGGGGACGCGCCCTGTTGCTGTTGTGAGCACAGCTGGGGCCCGAGAAACGGACCCCCAGGGTATGGAATGAATAAGTTGAAATGTACTCTACGGTGATATGTGGTTTGTTATGTGTTCCTGATTCGAGATACATCAAGCATTCATATACGATTCATGTAGCCATTTATTTGGGCTTGGCCCAATGCCTGGAGGAGGGGCTACATCTCTTCCTTCGACCGTATTCTACTCTAAGTTAACATAATCAAGCTTGTAGTCATAAGGAATTACCTCATTAGATCACCACAGCCACATACTTTAAACACCCGTGGCTGGCTAAACCAGACAGTTTTTTTTATCTAGCATGAGATGAGATGAGGGATAAAATGAAATGAATAAATGAAGTTTAAATGGGAAGAGGAGTGGAGAGTGTTTTCTCCAAATATCCCAGGTTGTCATTTCGACATTTCTGGTGTCCTCTCCTGTCATGGCGTACGTGTAACCCATTCTGAGATATGGCGCATGGAAGGCGGGGTTACGCTGCCCCGATGAAGTGAGAGTTGATGATGATGCGCCAAGAGAGACCTTGAACTTAACTTAAGCTAATTAGGCAAATATGATATTGATGATAATGATGGCCAGATTGTGTTCGAGGACCTTAAAATTTCCTGAAATTTATTTTACAGGTGAGGAAAAAAAAAAACCTTACACAGGAAACTTGTCCCGACCGGGGATCGAACCCGGGCCCGCTGCGTGACAATGCAGCACGCTACCTCGAGAACACAGCGGTGGACGGAGTGGAAAGTGTTGGTGGGATGTAATTCGGGAAAAGGGAGAGCCTCGAGAAAACCTCGAAATATTCTGCCCGTCTTCACCAATGCCCTCCGAAACCGCCAGAATTCCAACCTCAGATCCTAGTCGGGACAGGCGCGCGCTTGTCCTTCCACCAAACGACTTTCTGGACAGTTTTTTTTTTTTTTGCTCACAAATGTCACGAATCCCCCAAATATCATGTGATCATTAAAATCATATATATTATATCCGCTTTGTTTAGTACGAAAGTATGAGCGAATGGTGCGTCGTGTCTTGAATGTTAGTCTTGTCTCGTAGTACACCTGCAGCCAGCTGATCACTCATCCGGGAAGTCCACCATGTCCTTGTGTCATCACAAAAGTATGTACGCGCACTTGAGCCGAAATTTGAACCAAAGATCCAGCCAGAGAAAGAACAAATTTCTTTTCCTTTGATCAACGAGTCCGTAAGTGCATGTTTTTTTCTGTGGTTGTGTTTAACTATGGTCCGCAGATAAGATGTTCAGAAAAAATAATGTCCATATTAGGTTCGCAATTATTTGCCGTTACAGCGAAACCCCTTCATAATGGCTACTTGCAGTAGTAGTCCTGATTATTTTTTGTGAGAAGAGTTTTATTTCTTACGGAGAACTCAGGGTTTGAAGAAAGGATAATGTATGCTTGCTCTGATAAAGCGCCAGTGCGTAAACGTGGAGATTTTGAGTTCAAATCCCGGCGCACGTCCAACATTTTTCTCTCTATGTGTTAATTTATAAAAATTGTGTTAACTGTAGGTAATTTATACTTGAACCGGAAGTACCATATTCTTAAGCCTATAGAATCTCCAAAAAATAAATTAACTGCGTGTCCCGCGCCGTAGCATAACGATTTAAAGACCATTCCTTGGAGCAGGGCTACGGGGCCTGCACTGATTCGAGTCCCAAGGGAAAAAAGTTTCCTCATGGATTTTCGTTCAGTGTGGGATCGGTGCCCATCCAGTATCTTGAAGAATTTGTTTAGCTACAATAAGTATCGAGGCCATGTTGAGAAAACCACCTATAATTGTTAGGGAATCCGACATGCTGACTACATGTCATTCCTATGCTGGATGGATAAAAGTCCCCCACTATAATTAGTACATGTGGATGAGAGGCGAACAATTAGCTTATAGACCAAAAACCTTTTAGACCTGTCGCGGTATATATAGGCCTATTAATTAACTGCGTCGCATCGAAACTCTATAACATTAGCTCCACACATTTGACGAACAACCAAATGATTTTATTTATTACGAGAGCTGGAATATTACAGAGAGCGTTTGCTAATCCTCTGGGATGATAGATGGTATACGACAGTCCTTTATGCACCATTGCACAGTAGGCCTATATCGTAATCATGGTGGACAATATTTTGAACAAGAAAATAATGAAGTAGTAAACAGTACTTTATAAACAAGTAAGAGGTTAATCCTAGACTTTTTCATTAAATAAATAACTCACACTAGCACTATCGAATCCGTAGGTTTTTGACCGCGTGGACATTATCTCTCCATACATCCCTATCCTGAGATAATTTTTTCCACTCTTCTCCTGTGTAATTTACCTCCCTCAAATCATGGTTAATGTTATTCCCTCGCCTCATGCTTGGGCTGTCTACTGGGCGTTTACCTTCTGGTTTTCCTACAATAGCTTCCTTGTTCCTCTTTCATTCCTAATTCGAGCCATTATGTCCTGCCAACCGCAATGTACGAGACTTAAGTGTTCTTATTCTGGAGTATTCCTGTCGAAGTGTATTTACCAAGTCATAACTACTTAGGTCAAAATTTAATTTTTATAGTCTTTACTACTTACGTATTTCTATTATTTCATGAATGCCAATATTGCATTTTTATTTACCCAGAAGGTTTTTATTAATACTTTAGGATTTTCAACTATATAATATTACTGACATTTTATTACATTGTTCACATACCTGATTGAAATATTTTGATTCAATTCCGCAAAAGTAATTAACCTTTTATTTCCCTGGTCTTACTGTTTCGTGCAAATGTGGCATAACAATTATTTATAGGAAAATTTCCAATACCTATTATTAAAAATCTTTTGTAGGTCATAGGGCCACGCTAGACACAAAAGAATGAAAACATTCCACCCTTGTGTCAAATGGAATCAAACGCAGACCGTCCAGCCCATAGGTAGATGCTTTACCGCCTAAATATATGATCCATTGAATAATTAATATTTATTTGTAATCAGAACCCATCTGTCTCAACCCAAATGTCTGATACACCAACGCCAAATTATCTTCTAATAAGGTATCGTGACTGTACCTTCAGAATTTAAGATTCTTGAGAATATAAACAGAAACTGGTGACTTTATCGAAAACATTACTATTTACATTCATTTATGACTTGTGATAACTCCAAACTAACTACTCTACGATTTAGTTTCTTGCCTATATTTGTATTAAGCTCTTTTTAAAAAAATAGGACAAGTGGACCAGTGTTGTATAAATGTAGAATTGGACAAATATATTGACCATTCGCTATCTGACAACCTCATTCTTATTAGGCGTATTCCTTTTTTTAGCTCTTCGTTCATAAGCATACCTTAACTATGATGAGTGCCACGGTAAAATGCTTATGAAGACTGGTCATGTTCAAGCTGCTTCCATTGGTGATGTCTGCATAAATATTTATAATTTGTTATGAGGGAATAAATGAAAGTCAATTTATTTCCAATTTCATTCATAATCTCCAAGTATGTAAAGGGTGGAAGAAATCGGTGAAAGTAGTTCTGTCTGAAGAAACAACTTCAAAATACCCCGCCTTATTATGCCTTTAGCCATGGAATTCACTATAAATAACGTAGACTAAATAACAGAAGGCACACACTCCGGTATAAACGCCCACTGTTTTATGTGTTTACTAGTCTTCACAATGATGCCATATTCAGTAACTTTTAATATCTCTGAATTTATACCGGAGACGTTTAGTTCACTATTTAAGCATTTAAACAGCATCCCTCAATAGTTTCTAAGACTTTGCCACTTTGTTATTCTCATTCTATATGAACATTTCCTTGGAAAATGAAAATTAATTCGGATCACTGACTATTTTTCTGATATCGACATGTGCCCTCAATTAATATTTATTAAAAATTAAACTTTGCAAATGGTAGATGCTTTTAATTCCTGTATTAAAACAGCTCTTTTCCTTTTTTTAACGGTTGTGTTAAAATAAAATTGAAGCTTTGTACTTTTTTCTATAAAACCTGTTCGCTGCTCCACAAAGGCACTCGTGGCTATGTCCAATGCATATAGTGGTGTGAAAGGGGTTAAAGCAATCTTGTTTCGTTAGAATAAAGCGCCACTATGTTAAAAGCTTCATACGACGAATCACAAAACTAATTTGATATTGAGTTTATTAAAACGCCAAGATTTCATCAATTTATTAATGAAGTGTCATACCTATGAGTACTTTCATAGCGTCGCCACCTCTATTTTATTGATCTACTTTTGTAGAATGAAGTAGAAACTAACGTAGTTCGTGAAATACATTTTGTACAGAGTAAGCTTATAGATAGAATATAAATATTTTGACCTGTTATAAAAACCGAGACAATTATCTATCCTGGAATCAAGTAAAGACTAAGGGAAGGGATGGAAATAATTGGCTTAAATAATGTCACGAATGATTTCCAAATCATCGATAAATTCACAAGTCTCGAAGTGACGAGTGAATTTATCTAGAGGATTTGGAAATCAAGAGTGGCCTTTGTTAGTACTATTTAACGAATAAAATTAAATTGTTTACTCAAGAAACATTCATTTCATTCATAGTGTTCTGCTCAAGAGCAGGTCTTTCACTGCAAACTCAGCATTCTCCACTCTTTCCTTAACTCAGCTTTCCTTTTTGTGTCCGCATACAAACCATTTATTTTAATATTGTCTATCATCTGATGTCTTTTTCTGCCTCTAGCTTTCTTTCCGTTGATCATTCCTTCTAGGGCATCCTTCAGCAGGCAGTTTCTTCTTAGCCAGTGGCCAATCAAATTTATTTTCCTCTTCTTTATGACTTCCAGCATTGTTCTTCTTTCGCCCACTCTAGCACATCTTTATTATTTAAATATATTAGGCCTATCGGTATTTTAAAATACCAACATATTTAATGTAAATGGCGATGTTTCAAAACAAATCACAAATGTTTGGTTATGTTTCATTGTTTTTATTCACTGCAACTTGATCGTTTTATTTATTATCAAATAGGCTCGCAATGAGCGAAAACCCGCTGGATCGCAATATTGTAAGAATGCACCCTATTGAAGAAAAAATGAAACACATAAAACTGTGTATTATAACCAACACTATAGGTTATTAATTTATTTTTAGTAAACAACTCAGTAAAATAATTATTTAAAATGATAATTATTGAACATACAGTTATCAAATGTGTAGTTCCAAGGAATCTGTTCATTATTTGCTACATTCAATGTATTTGTTAGTCAGTCACTGCAAAATAATGCTCTGACCTGTTTCAGAATATTAAAAAGGAGGAGCTGTCTTTATCACAAAAGCAGGAGTTGGTAAAGAGAATTCGATAAACAGTGAGGTGAAACACGACTCTCATTGTTTGTAAAACAAAATTCATTAAAACGTGATATGTCATTGACTCCCGTTTAGGGCATGAGTTAAATAGTCTTAGTAATGATTGTTCTTCTATGAAGATATCTTTTGGACCTATAAATATTAATGGTCAGTGGAGAACACGATACAACAAAGAACTGTATGACGAATGCAATGAACCTGACCTAGTCAATTTTATTAAGTTAAAGAAATTTGAATGGGCTGACCATGTACAAAGGCTCTCAACAGACCGAGCACCAAAAAAGATGCTTACAGCAAATTTTATAGTGAATAGACGAGTTGGAAGACCGAAAAAAACGATGGGAGGATGGTATTAAGGAAGATGCTGCAAACCTACTTAGGTGTCGCAACTGGAGGCTTGCTGCGCGAAATAGAAATGATTGGAGACAGAAGTTAAGGGAGGCCAAAGCTCGTATTTGAGCCAATCAGGCATTGAATGGAGCACACATAAGTTGATGATTCACCACTTCTGCTGATATTACACAACCGTTAACATCTCTACATTTCTATGCATTTCCTGTTTACATTTTACAAGCATTTTATAACTTTTGTAACCTTACTTTATTATTATTATTATTATTATTATTATTATTATTATTATTATTACTATCATCATCCATCATTATTATTATTTAAATAAAAATAAAAGTAAGTTTTATATTTATTTAATTAATAAATATGGATTTTCATCAAGTAAACACCAACTCAATTGATTATTATTATTATTATTATTATTATTATTATTATTATTATTATTATTATTATTATTATTATTATTATTATTATTATTATCACTAATTCAACATTCAGTCTCCAAACATCTGTGTAGTAAGAGACAGATTCGTGTTCGAGATAAAATTGTATTTGTAATGAGCTAAAATCTTGAATCTAATGCATATACCTATTTGGTGAATTAGTATAGCAGTTACTAAATTCAAAAATGTGTTTAAATAAACCCAGAGACAGTGGTCGTACTTGACGACTACTTAAAATACAGTTGAGGCTAATTGTTTTTAGAGTTCATAATTGCTTTAATGAAATTAAATTTATATTTTAATGTTTATTAGTAATTACATTCTAAATTATATTTTCGTTTCATTTATTATTATTATTACTATTATTATTATTATTATTTTTATTTTTATTATTATTATTATTATTATTATTATTATTATTATTATTATTATTATTATTATTATTATTATTATTATTATTGACCATACCGCTCTAGCTCTATTGACATTTGTTTTTAAGCATATTATAAAATCGACTTTCGCATGAAGAGCGATGAGAAATGAGTGATTTATGTTTTTCAAGGAACAATTATATTGTTTTCTTTATTTCATAAGTACTTAAATGTACAGGTCTTGTCATTATTTATTAATATATTTAATTATCTTGTCAAATATTACATTTTTTTATGTTTAAAAGTCCTCGCTCTATTTGTCTCCCTCCCTCTCTCTCTCTTTCTCTCTCTCCCTCTCTCTCCCTCTCTCTCTCTCTCTCTCTCTCTCTCTCTCTCTCTCTCTCTCTCTCTCTCTCTCTCTCTCTCCCCTTAGTTTGGCCTCACCCTTTGTAGTACTTTTATGTGTCCCAATGCAAACCGAGCCCTACAGGAAGCTTACCTAGTGGGATCACAAACTTTTTTAACCATACATGGAGATGGAGGGCACCCCGGGATAAGTGATCAGGCCTCCGAGACAACACGAAATTCACCCATACATTCATACTGAACAAGGCGAATATAATATGAATTATTATGTTGGCCCGAAGAGTTTCGGGGTACCATTTGGGCTTTAAAGCTTTCAGACATCGGATCAGGCAACTAATGTCTAATCCAGGAAGTGCATAAGAAGAAGAAGAAGAAGAAGCTTTCAGACATTTATCTTACAATTTGTCCTGATCGGGGATAGAAACGGGACTCGCTGCGTACGAGGAAACGACGTTTACCTCGAGCCCACAGCAGTGGATTATTTAAAAACTATTTCAAAGTACTGTACTAGTTATTTATTAATGTATTTAATGATAATTCTATAAACATATAATTGTTATCTTTTACTTTGATTGCGCAGTAATAAAAATGTAGTAAAATAATTATTTTTGAACAATTATTTTTTTAAATTCCTTTTCTGCCTCGGTAAATCATTTCCCCTCTCTGCATTTCTATTTCTCTCTTTTCTTTGACCCCTCCCACAACTCACAATTTTGAGCCTTCTTGGGGACACTTGCAATTCAGTGTTGTCAACTCAACATGAACACGATAGCTCGTAGAGGTGAAATAAATATTATTAAGCAAATAAAAGTCAATCAGCGTCATTAGACCTACTTAAATATGAAGAAGTAATAATTAATCTTGCATTATTCAGTAATCAAGATCCACGACACTGTTTAGGGGAAGTTTGGCAACATCCCTACTCGGAAAGTTATCCTGGCTGCTGTGTGACGTGATGGGAGGAAAGCGCGAGAAATGGAGCTTGAGTACAAGCCTTAACTTTTCTAAAAACGACTGCAGCGCTAAAGGGGCGCAGATCCATCCGTTGGTCCGACAAACACGATATAAGTGAAAAAGAACACATTTTTAACCCATAAAAAAAGTATCTTATGAGATACATTAATTGGTTTCATTCATTTAATAATTTTAATAAAAACAGATGAAAACTAGCTAGAAGAGATTACTTATTTTAATTTTTTTTTTTTTTTTTTTTAGAATTTCACAATATTAGGAGGATTTCAGTGTCAAACACACGTATAGAAGTGTATATGTGTGTATGTATATATATATATATATATATATCATCATCTGCATCAAGGATTAGACCTGCTGGTCTGTTCCGATCTCATGTTAGAATTGGTCTATCCATCTTTTACTGGGTCTTCCAACATTTCTGCGTCCTAGTAGTTTGTAATGAAGAATCTGTTTCGGAATTATATTGTTATCCATTCTACTGATGTGGTCTATCCATTCATCTCTGTATTGTGTAATTCTATTTAATAGTTTGAATATATTAAATTCTCTTCGTATATCCTCACTTCGCCTTTGATCCATTTCTGACGTTTCTATTCTTCGTTCCTGGTTTTTGGTTAAGACTCAGTGTCCCGATCCATATAGTAGTGTTGGAACCGCCATTGTTTTATAAAATTTTAAAAGTGTCTCCTTTCTAGTTTGGTTGTCAACGGTTGAATCTGCCGACATTTTCTACCATGAGACTTGAAAGAGTGTGTATATATATATATATATATATATATATATATATAATACATTTGTTTGTTTGTTTGTTCGTTCGTACTTTATGCGCGGCCATACCGTTGATTCGATTGTGATGGGGCTTTTTGCAAAACATTCAGGAGATTCCCGGAATGAACATACGCTATAAGAGATTTGTGATACTCAACTCCTACACCCTTAAAATCGCCCTTTGTAGTGGAAAACGTGAAAAAAGTAGCTCTTCGGACGCTTAAATGGCTTACGCTGCCTAAATCATAACAAATACACTAAATTAATGTACACATAATTGAATATCTCAAAAAGTTGTATAAAAAAGTCCGCGACAGCATAAATCTCTTACGGATAACTCACAATAACCATTTTTTTATCTTTCATTGATGCCAAGAAAATCGAGACAAGTACGTAGATTCCTATGCAAGCATAGCAGCATATGGCGGGTATTCTTTTACAGATAACTTACAATAACGAATTTTGTCTTTTAGCTCATTTATGCCAAGAAGATCGAGATAAGTAGGTTCCCGGGCAACACCGGGTAATCAGCATGGGAAATCTTAAAATAATTACGATATACATTTATAATTATTTTTCAATCTACCTATTCAACTAATCATAAGAAGTACATTAATTTTAGTCTTTTAGCTCATTTATGCCAAGAAGATCGGGATGAGTAGATTCCCGGACAACGCCGGGTAAACAGCATGGGATATCTAAAAACAATTAAGATATAAGTTTTTCCTACCACTTATTTAACTAAACATAAAACGCATTAATTTTCATAATTCAGCTCATTTATGTCAAGAATATCGGGATAAGTAGATTCCCGGGCAACGCCGGGTAATCAGCACGGGGTATCTGAAAAATATATATTTATAATTATTTTTCTTTTACTTATTCAACAAAACATAAAAGCACATTAATTTTCATTTATTTAGGCGTAGCAGCGCACGCCGGGTGTATATATAAAGATATGCGGGGATTTTAATTTAACAACAACACATATACGGCACCTCCGTACCATGTTCTGGTACTCATGACCACCAATCTGTGGTCTTGCAACATCTCCCGCAAATAGGTCTTCCTTGGAAGCCAGAAGGGTCTCGTTAATCAGAGATTTCATGTGGTCCCATAAGTTGTATCTAGCGGTGTTCAAGTTGCCAGAATGTGCTGCATCTTTGACACGGAAAATGCGAGATAGTTCAACGAGTAGTGTTTTTTATGGCATATGTAGCGGGAAAAGGACTTTTCCGGACATGAGAATAATATTTAGCATGATTTGAGGGAAGTGGATTGTAGAGGAGATGATTGGAAAATTACATTTCAGGATGGGTCATGAACCTACGGGTTGGATAGTGCCAGTGAATTACGAGTAGTTAGCATTTAAATTCGCAAAGTATCCTACAGGTTACAATAATTGATTTAATTTATTTAATATTTTAAATAAAACAGAAGAACATAAAAGAACAAATAACTTAAATCCGTGTCGAATATCCTAACAATAACAGTTATGGTTGATTTCGTTTTCACTTAGATCCGTCACATTTAAATAACTGATTCGAGAAAGTAGTGTCTTGCCAATTTAAAGATTAAATAACCCACAAAAGGAAAAATAAATAAATGAATAAATAAAGTAAAAAATACATAAAAGTACTACTCTTGAAACCGATTTTGGGCTCACATAAAGCTTTAAAATTTTTAACCCAAGAGCAGATTTTGCTTTCAAATGCAATATTACTATGTTCTAAAAATCCCTTCCGGGCTCGGTGACCTAGAATTTTATGTTCCTTCTCTCTATTCCCAAGGATCGCTAATTTATACTCAACCCATGGGCGACGGATTTTCGATATTTTATATAACAAAACACAGTATATACTAATCTATAATTGAGTTGGATAAAAAGTTTTTACGTGTTACGTGTTTTAATGATACCGGTATTTTGTTGGAGTTTGACTGATGATGAAGGCAAAGGCCTTTTTGAAACCGGTATCTTGAAAACACGAAACTTTATGAGGTGAGACGAAAAAAACATTTTATCCAACTCAATTATAGATTGAAAATTACCTCCTAGCGTTACTTCCCTTGTATTATATGGATGCGAAACATGGGCTCTTACTTTAATTGAGGAAAGAAGATTACGAGTATTTGAGAATAAAGTTCTTACCAAAATGTTTGGGCAAAAAAGAGACGAACAGACAGGTGAATGGAAAAAACTACATAATAGTGAGCTACATGATATGTATAGGAAGCCAGATATTATAAGAACAGCTAAGTCTCGTAGGCTGCGATGGGCATGACATGTGGCACGTATGGGGAATGAAAGAGGTGCATGGAAGCTTCTGGTAGGAAGACCAGAGGGAAAACGCCCAGTTGGTAGACCAGGAATGAGGTGGGAGAATAACACTATCCATGATTTGAGGCAAGTACATTATACAAGGGATGACTGGAAAACATTAGATCAGGATAAGGATGTATGGAAAACTTATCCGGGCGGCCATGAACCTACGGGTTCGATAAAGCCAGTGAGTTAGTTAATGTTACTTCCCACTGTAATTTTGATTAAATACAGTGTAGGCTATTAAAATAAACAGAGGAATATATTCTCCAAAAATCAGTTAACTCTTATTATTAAAAGTGGATTTACGAGAAACTAAAATTAAAAATTGACTTCTTCGCAGCATATATGACAGAATTTAGCCCTTATATTATCAATGTATATTATGAGATACTTTAATTGAATTCACTTAATATTTTAATGAAGCAAAGGAAAAATGAACGAAAACATTATGCAGGATAATCATTAGGCAGATTCTCTCCTAGACGTTTCTGATTGTGTAGTTTTTAAAAATAATTTAATTATAGTTATGAAGCGAAGTAATTACTGCTCAACGCAATTCTGCAAATGACTAATATGGTTGGTTGGTATCTAATGTCGAGCACTTGATAATGAAATCATTCGCTTTCTTGCACTCCAATATTTAGCAGAAAGGCTGGTCTCTTCTACAAAAGCTGGACAGCGGAGGAGATGGTTTCTTTCCATATCTTCATTTAAATTGCAAAAAGGGCATTTAGGTGAATCTGTTATGCCAATTCTGTGTATGTGTTTATTCAAGCAGTCATGTCCCGTTAGCAGTCTGAATGTTGCTACTGCAGATTTTCTTTGTAATGTAGTAATGTCATAAGCTTGAAGATTTTCCCATTCCTTTCCAGATGTTTTGGTGGTGTATTCTTCTCTAAGTTTATTGATGTATTTATTTGAGATAATTCTTTTGATAGAGTGAAAGGAAACTGGAGCAGAAGTTGGGTTTGAAACAATTTTGCGACCCTTCTTGGCTAGAAAATCGGCTATTTCATTGCCTGTCACTCCACAATGGGCCGGAATCCATTGAAGTACAACTTTTTTATGTAGACGGGATAAATGTTTTATCATTTTGTGACATTCGATAATTTTGATGCTTTTGGGTGTTGTGTCTCGTGTTATAGCAAGAATGGCTGCTTTGGAGTCACATAGAATTACAACTTTTGTAAATTTTTGGATGTGATATAAAAGATTTTGTAAACTTAAGAAGATTGCTAGAATTTCGCCATCAAAGTTTGTTGAATTTGTGTTTAGTTTACGATAAAAGGAAAAAAGTGGACATACTGCACCAGCACCAGTGCCACCATCATTTGGTAGGCTGGAGCCATCTGTAAAAATATGTATCCATTCAGGAGCTGGGTATCTTAGATTTATCATTTCCAGTGACATTTGTTTTAAAATATATGGAGGAGTTTCAGATTTCTTGATGTCTTCTGTTAAATGAAGGTTATATTCGATTTCCAAAAATTCTAGAGGGTTGATTCTCATCTGCATATTTTCTTTTGAATGTGGAAGTTGCAATTTCTGTTTGATTTCTTGTACAATGCTTAGGAAGCTTTGCTGAGATTTTAAACATACTTGTGGTTTTATTTGGGTCCAGTTATTATGGGGTAGCCTTAAAAATTTTTTCATACTGTGTGACTGCTGTTTTCTCAATTTCAGATGCTATGTTTGGGTTATTTGTTAAGATTTGCATGGCAGTGATTGGTGTTGTTTTAACGGCTCCTGTTATCAGACGGAGGATTTGGTTCTGCAATTTATTAAGTTTTTCCACTTTAGTAGTTACTAGGATTTCTTCACAATATTGAAGTACAGGTTTTATGTACATTTGGTAGAAGGTGTTTAGGGTTTGTGTGTTGCAACCCCACTTTTTCCCTGCTAATCGTTTTAATAATGGTAACCTTGTTTCTATCTTTGTACATATATTCTCCATGTGTTTCTTCCATGTTAATTTTGTGTCCAGAGTTATTCCTAAATATTTTGCTTCATGTGTTTGAGTTAATAATTCACCCTCCAATTTCAGAGTGATGGGTAGTGGTTTCTTTCTTAATGTAAATAGTTGATAATTTGTTTTCTGTATATTTATCTTCATTAAGTTCTGGGATGTCCAATTCTCTAACTGTATTAGTGATTGTTGGGCTATGGTTATTAATTGTTGACTTTGGTTTTTCGGTTTGGAAACCCATATTACAAATCATCAGCAAAAAGTAGGGTTTTCGTTTCGAGCTTTTCTATATGCTTAGGTAGATCATTAATGTAGATATTGAAGAGAATGGTACTGAGTACAGAACCCTGTGGTAAACCTCGATGTGTTTGTTGGTATTTAGAGAGGTGATTATTATACTTTGTAGCGATGAACCGTTGGATGAGAAAATTGCTGATCCAGAGTAGCATATTCCCTTGAATGCCTAAAGTCTGCATTTTTTCTAATAATTTATATCTCCAAATAGAGTCATATGCTCCTTGGAAATCAACGAACATTGCCAGAGTGTCTTCTTTTCTGTTGAAACTGTCTTTAATAGCTTGACTTAGGTGTACAATTTGTTGATTTGTTGATTGTAATTCTCTAAATCCAGCTTGATTGGGTGAAAGTAAATTATTGGTTTCTAAATACCAATTTAATCGATTTGAAATCATTTTTTCCATAGTTTTAACAATTACACTAGTTAGTGCTATTGGGTGATAATTTGAAAAAGTATTTGTTGATTTTTTTGTTTTCGAAATAGGTATTATAATAGCTTTTTTCCAATCATCAGGAACTTTTGTGTTCCAAGAAAGATTATAAAGGGAGAGCAATTGAGTTTTGCTTTATTGCCAAGGTGTTTGAGAAATTCTGCATGTATATTATCTGCTCCTGGAGATTTGTTTGATTTTAAAATATTAATGGCTATGTTTAACTCTTTAATGTTGAAATTCTTATTAAAGATATTATCTTTTGTACTGCTTGTTGATTTTATGTAATTTTTTAGGTTCTCTTTTATTGTTTTTTGTTCTTTTTTGCTCTCTGAGGACAAAGTATAGGTGTTAGCGTAGTGTTTGTTGAATTTGTTGGCTATTTCACTTTCATTTGTAATCTGTTTGTTGTTGTGGATAAATGGTGTTTTTTTTGCCGTTCTTTTTTATTTTGTATATTGTGTACAAATCTATATGCTTTCTGGCCATCTTTCCTATAATCCATTTTTTGGAGGAAGTTATTAAAATTTTCTCTTTTATTGCTGTTAATTTCTTTTTTGAGTTGTGCGCACAGTTTTCTCCAATTTTGTACATCTTTTGGGTCTTTTGTTTTTTCTGCTTTATTTCTAGCAAGATCTCGGTCTATTTTCATTCTTTCTAATTTTGAATTCCAGAAGGGTTTGTAGTTTTTAACTATTCCTCGTGGTATATATTTTTTTGCTGTTTTTAATATTATTTTGCATATAGATTTGTTAATTTGATCTGACTGAAGTGATACGTTTAAAGGATTTTCAAATTTGGTTTCCAGTTCGTCTGTGTACAGTTTCCAATTGGCTTTTTTGAAGTTCCACCTGGGTTTAAGATGCATTGGAAGTAAGTTGTTATTCCCCAGTTGAATAGTAGCAATGATGGCTCTATGTCCTGAGCCAGGATCTTCTACAATTTGTTTTTTGGTTTTGGAGTATAAATTAGAAGATACAAAGAGTAAGTCAGGATTAGTTCCTGAACCAGAGTAATGTATATATGTTGGAGGATCCTCTTTGTTGTGTATTATTTCTATGGGTGTTGAATTTAATAAGTCTTCTACAATTTTCCCTGCATTATTAGATTTGGTATAGCCCCATCGTCGTGAATGGGCATTAAAATCTCCCATTATAATTGTGTTTGGGTTTATTGTAATATGTTCAAGATTAGGGGAGTTATTTGGTGGATTATAAATTGAATATATATTGTACTGAGATTTATTTATCCATATGTTAATTTTAATTATTTCAATTTTGTCTACATTGTCCATTTCTTTGATAATTTGAACGGATGAAGTCATATGTGTTCGAATTCCAACTAAAATACCACTGCTTATTTGTCGTCCTTTAGGAAGTATTTGAACAGTAAAATCCTTGAAGTGGTAATATTGTAACTGTTCCTGTGTGAGATTTGCTTCTTGAATTGTGAATACATCAATTTGGTGGTCAGATAGCATTTTTGTAAGTTCAGTCTTTTTAGCTTGTGATAGTCCTCCAGTATTCCACTGGAGGATTTTGATCAAGTTTGGTTTGGTATATTTGTTTCCTTGAAGAAAGGTCCCCGTCCGGAGATCCGAATGGGGGACTATTTTACCTCCGGATTTGTATTTCTTTTTCCAAGGCTTCATGTTTGTATTGGAGTACAATAAACTAGTTGTAACCGTTTAGTAGTAGGCACCACATGTGGTGGTTACGTCACCCATTGAGAGAAAGTAGGTATAGGAAGGAAGGAGAAATGAACCCCTAGGCCTCGAGTACTCTAATACCATCAGGGTCGAAAGAAACAAGAGGTCAGTCAAGGGAGACTGGATAGAAAAGTTGAAAGAGGGAATTGGTTTGGGGAGGAGAAGTAATACCAATTCGGTCAAAAAAGAAAAACTCACCAAGCTGACCAGTGCTTGTTGGTGAGTAGCCCTTCCCTTTCGTTCATCATGCATAAGCATGATTACTAACAGCTGCACCACGAGAAGGTGAGGGATTGGACACTAGGTTACTGTCCAGGTCGGTTCCTTTAAGCCTTCGATGGAAGGAATTAAAGGGTCTCCTCTCTGTTAAAAACAGTAGCCTTTCCGCAGCCTAATATATATGCATGTCATTAAAGCTATTACATTCAGATAAAAATAAAAACCAATATTTTATTTTATTTTTACATCCATCTTCGTTACAAATTTCAATCTAATACGTTTTTGTTCCTATTGCAATTCATAAGAAAAATCTGTCTACTTATTTTTGTATCATGAATAGCAATTTAAGGCTATATTTCCTGAATGTCGCTTAAATTGAAGATAATATTGCGCCCAGTCCCCCGGTTCATTTCTGGATGTTTCAAGAGCCAAGAAATAAACCGTATTACTCCACTGATCTTGAACATTGGAAGGGTGTCCCATCTCGCCAGTTGGTCATTGTAACTGGTATATATTATCTTCAGCAGTGCCCTACTGCATTATTTCCAGGAGTATTTCAACTAGCTGAGACGACCGAGGACGCTGATTATGTCCTGGGGACTCACTGGCCCGTGAATTTTACTAATCACACATCCCATGTGAGTTGAACTACCCATGGAACATGGTGACTCCGCTTTATAAAACGAGAAGCCTTGCATTTAGAGTCTTCACCGGAACTACTTAGATTAGATTAGAACAAGATATGGACTTGGGTTTTCAATACCCGTAAACAAGGCAAACTTATTGTATTGGGGCGTTGTTATGAATAAATGTAAATGTAATATATTCTACGGTGTTATATAGTATGTCATGGTGTTCCTGGTTTCGACACATCAAGCATTCATACACGACGTATGTCGCTGTTTTATGGTGGGCACAGGGCATTGAAGATAAGCTACAACTCTCCCTTTGGCCCTATTCTGTCCTATGTCGTCACAATTGCTCAGAGTCGTTAGGAAGTACACGAATACGTATTCATGGCTCACCATAACTATATATTTTATACACCTGTGGTTTGTCACAGCAGACTATCTTTTTTCTAAATGAGATGAGGTGAACGAAAAAAAAAAAACTCCATGGAGCGTCAGATCCTGATGACCCATGGCCTATCAGTCGGCTGTTGGCCTCACATCCACATTGTCAATGTGTCAATTATAGGGTACAAGATCATCTAACCAGTGTAAGGGTGGCATGTGGTCAGAATGTCGGGTTCCCAGCCGTTATAGCTGGGTTTCTCAACTTGGAGCCGCTACTTATTGAAGCTACCCAAATGCCTCACGTTGCTCGATGCACACCGGTCCCATACTAACTGAAATTTCATGAGAAAATATATTCCTCCATGGAGACTTGAACCAGCGCAAGTCCCGTGATCTGCGCCAAGGCATCCTGCCTTAACCACTCGGCTACGGCGAGGGACAAGATGAGGTGACGGGTGATATGAAATGAATGAGTGAATAAATGAAGATGAAATGACATGATAGGGGATGAAAGAGAAGTGGAGAGTGTTGGTGGATGAAATTCGGGAAACTGGAGAACTTTGAAAAAATCCGAAAAATCTTAGTAAGGCCCACTACCAATGCCCCTCCGGAACTACCAGGATTTGAACCTGGGATCACTGTTGGGATAGCCGGGTGCGATAGCCACACGCGTCAGCCGACAAAGCTAGATGCTATTTACTTGCGGTTTCCTGTATGTATCTGCGCTCCATTCTTCTCTCAATATAATGTTTTTATGCACTTGGAGTTCGTGATTTCATACATAAAATACAGTACGTAATAACAATTGCTATGATTTGGCCATCGGAATTCGAACCCGGCTTGTAGCGTATTGCCTTAACCAACAACATTAGGCCGTGCACCATTTACATTAGTAATATGAATTAATCTTCTATATTTTACATACTATTAGTAATTATTAATTAAATAATGTTTAATCTTGCTTCTAGTTCAAGTTTATAACAATTATCACTGCATTCAGTTTCCGCTTTGATTAATATTATAAGTTTGGACAGGCAGTAGGTCTATGTTAGAGCTCCCCAACGTAGATGGCAGAATGGTCGATAAAAGTTAACCTGAAGAGTTATTGGTGGATTATAAAGAAATAAAACATGAAAATTGGAAATTATCTGGTAATCAATGACGTTTAATTATCTTCTATTTTATTAGAATGAGGTAAAACCTATGAATTTGAACGACAGCAATTTATGACAAAAATCATCACCGAATATACAACAGTTTCGTTCCAGTTTTCCACTTTATACTTTTTTAACTCGTTAATGAGCGTCTGGACTCTATATGTGTGGGCAGCGCCACACTACATTTCTTACTAATAATATTGGAGCGTCACACTAATTTTTTTACTAATAATATTGTTGGAGAAAAGTGAAAACTGGAATCACATACTTTCAAAGTGAATCAAGAACAGAATATGATCAAGAACAGTGTGTCTTGTGAAAGCAGTAAGAAGAGGAAGAATTTTTGGTAGGATGAAAGATTCTAACAAAAAATTGAGAGCTCAGACTCATGAAACAGGAGACTCCTGTAATTGTACGTTAAAATGTTTGAAACGTATTGATGTAAATCAGCGAAATAAATTAATCAACAAATTCAAAAGTTTATAGTGTTAGAGGCACAAATTTTAATTATATGTTTGGTCTAATTACGTCCCACAATATTAAACAGAGGAGGCCAAAAAGAAATGAAGATGATGCTCTCCTTCGTAGTAAAGTTTCAAATGCAGGGTAATAATTTCGGATGAAAGTGATGTCAAAAAGTTTTCAGGTTTATAAATGCCATTTCAAAAAAGAGAATTGAAAATATCCGAAAATCTATAAATACTAATGCAGAGATAGGTAAAGGATATGTGAGGCAAACACATCAACAGGCGCAACAAATTATCCAAAGCTGGTATATCATAAAGAAAAAATAAGTTGTATTTACCTGGGAAACTGCGCATTTTAACAATGTTTAACATGTATAAAGGAAATTATTCTGAATACTTTATATCTTATGAAATGTATTAAACCATTTTCATAGCACAGTTCAACATTTCCTTCGGATACCTCAGAAACGATTCGTGTAGTATCTGTGATGAATTTACTGCTAACAAGAAGTCGTTCCTGTTCAGTTAAGTACCACTGCAAACGAACAGACGAGACTGGAGATAGAGAAGAAGGTAATGTATCTTGAAACTGAAAATAAAGTTCACATAGGAAGAACTGAGACTATTTATAATGGCCAGAGAGAAGCAAGGAAGAGAAGTACTACATTTATTTCCATGGATTTTCAGAAAAATCTCATGAAGAAGAAAGTGAAAAATGTTATCATGACTTCCAGAAAGTTATCTGCACAATTAATAATAATGATATGATTATAATTTTGGGTGATTTAAATGCCAGAATTGGTAATACTAAATTTGATACATATATAGGACCATATGGAGAGCAAACCTGTAATAGAAATGGCTTACGGTTAATTTATTTTGTCATGTTTAATCAATTTACAATAATGAACTCAGTATTTAACCAAAAGGATAGTCACAAATATACATGGGAAGCCAGGGGTCTTAAATCAATAATTGACTATGCTATATGTAATAAAAAATTAGCATCTAAAGTTCTTGAAACAAGAGTTTACAGAGGACCTGAAATCGAATCAGACCATTACTTGTTTGTCCAATTCGTATGCCACCGAGATGGAAAAATAAAAATAAAATTAATAATGTAAAATTTGAAAAAGTGGACTATACTTATAAAGTAAGTCTTCTCCGAGATCCCACTATTACCTGGCTATACAAATGCAGATTAGATCGTCTAGTTCAAGAAACACCGGTTGGCGAAAATATTGAAGAAGAATGGCTTGCTCTACAAAGTATTTTGACACAAGCAGCAAATGAAAGCCTGGGTATCAAAACTAAATTGAATCGAAAAAAAGGACTACGGATATGGGATGAAAACATCAAAAAAGTAATTGATGATAAACGTGAAGCATACAAAAAATTTCTGTCTACAAAAAAAGATGAAGATAAAGTAGAGTATCATAGGAAGAGAGCCATAGCTAAAATTGAAGTTCGCAAAAAACATAGACAAAGCTGGGAACAATTTGTTTCATTTTTGGAAAATGATATCACTAGGCCTCAACCAAAAATATATAAAGTTTTAAAAAAGTTAAATAATGATTCAAGAGAAAATGCACATTTAAATTGTATATCTAAAGAATCTTGGCTTACCTACTTTCATCATTTATGGACACAAAAGGATGATTTATTACAAATACCAATCTCTAATAACACTGCTTTGGAACAAATTTCTATAGATGAATTAACTGATGTTGTTAAATCATTAAAAAGTAACAAAGCTCCCGGAGAAGACCACATTAATCAAGAATTATTTAAATTTTCAACTAAAAATTTTTTAGACAGATTTCTTATTCTCCTTAATATGATATGGGAAGGACAAGAACCACCACAAAGCTGGAACAAATCCATTGTAATACCAATCTTCAAAAAAGGAAGTCGCCAAATCAAAGATAACTATCGTGGAATTAGCTTGTTGAACTCTGGATATAAAATTTATGCTAATATAGTTAAGAATAAATTGAGGAAAATTTATGAAAATATAATTGGAGAAGAGCAGAATGGATTCAGAAAGGGTAGATCTTGTACACATGGATTCTTTACTCTAAAACTACTATTAGAAAAGCACAAGGAATTCAATATAGAAACTCATATCGCCTTCGTTGACTTCATAAAGGCTTTTGACAAAGTAGACAGAAATATATTACTACAAATTTTAGCTGATGATAACGTTCCACAACAATATATTACTAATATCTTCAACATCTATAAAGATAATGAAATCTCTGTTAAACAAGATGGCAAATTATCTTCTTGGGAAAAGATCAACACTGGCGTAAGACAGGGATGTGGACTTTCACCGGTGCTTTTCATTATATACATGAATAGAGGAAAACACAACGAGGATATATACCCATCGATAGGAACCTCAAACTCGATGCTATTCTTTTTGCAGACGATTTAGCTCTTCTGGCACTTTCCGAAAATGATTTGCAACGATCAATTTATAATTTACAAAAAATAGGTGCCAAATTTAATATGGAAATATCAATTAACAAAACTAAAATTATGGAATTTCATGGGAAGGATCCCATACAAAGTAAAATATGTCTCCAGAATAAAATTTTAGAGATCTAATCAATTTAAATATCTTGGATATTATCTCTCTATCTGGGATGAAAAGGATATCCCTGAAAAAGTTACTAGTTATAATAAAAGTTTAGGAATTATTAATCAAGTTATGAAACCATCCCTTGTACAAAAAAAACACCAGATTACGTTTATATAACACTTTGGCTAGACCAGTGTTGACCTATGGTAGTGAAGCATGGACACTAAAAAAACAACATGAAAGCAGAATAACGGCTTGTGAAATGAGATTCATGCGCAGAACAGCGGGTTATACCAGATGGGATCGGAAAAGGAACACCGATATCTTAAAAGAATTGAAGACTACGCCAATTTTGGAATATATTAAACAGTACCAACTAAATTGGAAACACCATCTTGAAAGAATGAGTTCAAATCGGATCGCCAAAGCTGTTTATAATTATATACCAAGAGGACGAAGATCACTGGGCCGTCCTATGAAACGCTGGAGGGAAAATTTTCTATAGGATCGTAACAGGCCTTGGCCTAATACTTGGAAGGAAGAAGAAGAAGAAGATCTCCCCTGTCCAAACATTGTATATTACAAGCAACAATTTACCTACTTTTCTTTCAACATTCAAAGTTGTCTGATAACAAGGCAATTTTCTATATATCCTGAAACTCATGGTAGCAAAGGAGCCAATAAGGTAACTTAATTTCTTAATCACTATATTAAAAACATTCTTAACCCAAAAATCCAGCATTTAAATATAAAATGTGATTCTGCAGGAGGGCAAATAAAAATTACCCACTCTTTAGATATTTACACTACATTGTTCATGAGAAGACACGTTTGCAGTCAGTTCTTGCCACATTTCCAATAAGTGGTCCTACATATCTAGAATGTGACAAGGGTATGGGTCTGATAAAGTCAAACATTTTTAGTGAAATCCCTTAAGACTGGGTTGGAGTGTTCCAAAATGCAACAATGAAAATAATTAATATATGTAAGACAAAAAGAAAACTCACTGTTCTTATAAATGGCTAAATGGTCCAGGAACGACCAAAAAAATTGAGCTTCCCAATACCTACTCCAAGTTTTACAAATTAAACTAATCTGTTCCATCACAAGTTCATCCGCAGACAGGACTTTCCTACATTATGATTACACCAGAACAAACATGAAGCACAAGGGTTTGTAATCTAGCAATTCTATGTATTGAGAGAGAGAAATGTTGGAAGTTTTTGAAGGACCTATGAATAGTTTCGTTGCTTGATGGCTCCAAAACGCCGTATATATAACATGGCTTGCATTATTATCATAATTTTGCATGTTATTAAATAATTCTTCCAAGAATGAGAGTTGACAGCTGCAACTTTGTCAGGAGATGGATTAGATACTTTCTAAACACTGTAATACCTGGTCCCAACCAAAATAATTACTATTCTTATACCATTTAAATGGCTTGTTCCATGAAAATTTTTACTTAACCCAAATATGCTAAAGCATTCCCACAACAATAATATTGATGATGATGGCAATAATAATAATGATAATAATAATAATAATAATAATAATAATAATAATAATAATAATAATATAATAAACAACACTTTATCATATGTGGATGTAAAACAGTGTTTTGAAGTCAATCATAAGGTTAATTTAAAAACAGTAGGCTTAATCAAGAAAAAATATGTTTCGCCGTTCCGCATGTTTTATGGGTCATTTCTTATTTCCTATAGTTTCAACATTTCTATATTAATTCTATTATAGTTTTGAAAATCTTCCGTTCGGCATATTCTTTATTTCTAGCACTATGTACCACATGATCTGTGGAGCGTGTTTGAGTTGGTTCAATGTGTTTATTTTGGTAACGCGACAGGTAACAACCAATAACATTTATTTTTCCTCCTTCAAATTTGTTCACCTTGAATATGAAGTATCAGAAATGTACGATTCAAAATCATTTTGGCGGCAAATCACCAGTTTGTTTACGTCGGTCACGTGGTGAAACGCAAACACGCTTAGTTATTTTTCACCCGGTTATATAATTTTTCGTAAGGTACAAATTTTACCTATGTTGGTGAAACCGGCCCTTAAAAACTTAATTTTTAACAAAGAAATACTTTTTCTTTACATTGGTGTCCGTACTTATACAGAATAAGATGTTAAAATGAGTTTTCATTCTAAGGTTACCGGTAGGCCTATTTATATACATTCGTAACATATTTCTTGGGACTTTTTTAACAATCCCTCTCTGGAAAGTTCGTGCCACTGTTAGACCCGAGTGGTGTATCGCATGTAAAAGATGAGATGTTAAACAGAGTTAATGGAATGTAATTTTAACAACTCTTACACACTAATCACTTTGGAATTAACAATTATAAATGAATATTTAATAAACATTACTTAATAATAACCAGTCTGCATTATATTTACGAATTGTAACTGACTACGGAAACATCGAGATGAAGAAACAGATGGATATAGTATATAGGCACTAATAGTGCAATACCACATTGGATTCTAACTGGAGGCGATCCGTGAACTAGGTCTTATGAAAAGGGGAATCTCGAAATATCCTGAATAACATTTGAATCAAGCTAATGATAAGCCATTAGTAAAAGTTGACTATATTTTCCATGCATATATCTTTATTTCCAGAATTTTAAATTGGATCATTTATTTTTAAATAAAACCTTAGCATATAATTTATATCGTATATCCCTCTTTAGTACTACAGTAGTAGTAGTAGTAGTAGTAGTAGTAGTAGTAGTAGTAGTAGTAGTAGTAGTAGTAGTAGTAGTAGTAGTAATAGGAAGTACTGTAGAAGGCATTGATTTTTATTAAATAGCTTTGTTAACCCGATGTCCTTTTTTTACATTTATTTATTCTTCCATTTAACTTCACTGGACTGTTGAAATAGAGTTCATTTTTAATTGGGCAAGTTAGTGCAATAAGCTAGGGCTTTGAAACTTTATTTGCCTCTTAAAATTACACTCAAGTTCTCCAAGCTTTCTTCGCCTTCATAATAAGCTCCACCCACACTTTGCTAAGATATAAAGTTGTTGACAATAAGTGTCACATCTGAGTTTTCATCCCTTCCCACCCAGAGTTTCCAAAATTAACCATCTTTACTTCAGATGTCTTTATATGTTATATTGTAGGGATATTTTCTTGAACATAAGATGTTGGTGTCAATGAACCTTGCAGTAGTTAAAGTTTTTTTTTATACTGAAGTTCATAGTTATTTAAGTTTGCAATTACGCTGCATAATTAACCTCACTTCATAGAATATAGGCTATCACCTTATAACATTGTGAGGTCTGGTTCAAGTAATTAATTCTTAGGCCAACAAAATTTTACTTTTTTTCTGTAACTGACATGGAAACAGCTAATCTTCATGTTTTCGGGTGTGCTGATAACGAAAATGTTAATGAAAATGCAAGATTAGCTCTCGTTTCGAAGTTATTCTAACTTTGCGTTATTGCCTATATAAGCTTATGCGTGTATTTACCTCGTTTTTATTCCTTGGAGGAAGGTTACTGAAGGCGCAACCGTTTTGCCTGGCATTTGTAATTTTCTGCTGGTGATTTCCTAATTAGTGTCCAGCAGTAATCGGCTAACATTTATGCACTCCACTTTCCCTGATATCTCATTTTCATGTTCGAAATTTGCTGGTGGAAACGTTCCCCGTGTCCGTTGTTTTCAGCACCACAGTTTTCAGGGAAAAAAAAGTCCAAGTGGGAATCTAAGAACTGTAACTTTAAGGACATGTTACACCCCAGTCTATCGTAGCAGTGCAGAAGATTTGCCACAAGATCCTTTGTTTTTTTGTCCTCTTAATTCTCAGAAAGTTTGTTGACATTGAACAAAGTCATCCCAAGCTAAATTTTCATTATATATCAGGATGGTGTTGAAATGCTCATCTTTGTACATTTTTCGTATCTGGAGATCCACGAAAATCCCCTCCTTTTTTTTTTTCGTCTCACTAAGCTGTGGAAATTTCTGGCGCAAATAGATAAATGCTACCCTAGTTTTGTCCATGGACTTAACAAAGTTTTTCGTTAGGTCCAGTTTTACATGAAGAGTAGGGAATATTACGTTCTTGGATTCGACAAGTGCTTCTTGCATAACATTGTGAGGTCTGGTTCAAGTGATTAATTCTTGGGCCAACCTTTCTTTTTATGATGAAGTGATATAGCACGGCTATCCCAGAGGCACTGGAAGCAACAGAACTTGGTATAGCCCTGTCGTAGCCCAAGTAGTATGCCTATTATTTTCAGATCCCCGGAAATCTGTCATTTAAACTTGTCATAGTTCAATCGCAATATCAATTGTTTCATGTTAACATATGTTTCTTTCATGAAAGGTGCATACCCAATCGGAATCGATGGTAACATGTCATTATGGAGTAGGACACAGTTGAGACTTATTTTGGAGGAATCGATGAACAACCTCCACTCCACACTTTTATAGTTAATGCCCATAGCTACCATTAGTCCTAAAAGAGAGTAATGTAAGTATTTGCTTTAAAATGTTCTAGTAGAGCTTTTCACTTTTTTTTTCAAGCATGGATGCATTGTAAAACATGTTATGTATAGTATCTGCTCTTCTGCGTCGAGACATAGGTGGTAATGACGTCATCAGTTTGGCCTTACTTTTGCACATCCATCCATCCATAGTAATTCTGCCAGAAGGCAGGTCCTTCACTGCAATCATAGCATTTCCATGCTATGCTTGCAGCTTTACTAGGGAATTGTAGGTGTGGTAGCTTCCCGTTGCTTTCCACGCCGGTGAAGGATGGTGATGATGATAATGATGAAGCCATATGATTTCGGGGACATTTGTCTTACAGGTGAGGAAAAACTCACCCAGAAAAAATGCCCCGACCTGGGATCGAACCCGGGCCCGCTGCGTGACAAGGCAGCACGCTACCTCGAGACTACAGCGGTGGACACTTTTGCACATAGAAGATTGAAATTTTGCACACACATTGTGTGCATCTCTTAGTGTGTTTCAGTTGATTTCGAGATATGTGCGTTAACACAGGGGGATCTAACTTAGAAACAAAGAATTTTCGGAAAAAATCTCAATTTTTCCCGCCTCGGGTACATGATAGGTGCATGTGAATTATACCGTTTAAAGAAGCATGATCTTAGAATAAATAGTGGTGTTACTGTAGCTGCTTGCCTGAAATTAACCTAAAAAAATAATAATTTAAAAGGGTTTAATGTAACCCCTTTAACTTGGAAATGAGAGTTAATTCGAGCTTTTCATTGTCTATTTCGTTATCAGTGTGGTCGATATACTTACAAATACTTCATTCCAGTTACAGTTACATTGTTCGCTAGTGTTATTAATGAAAAGAACTGCCACAAATGAGATTTGTAGCTTACAGAATTATCTTAAGCTAGTCAGAGTACCTCAAACATTTCAGGTGCATTATTGGTATAAAAAATAAAAGAATATGTTTTCCTGAACTATCTGACCCACGCCAAATAGTTCCAAATTTGTATAAGTTTAATATCAGAATGTAGTGTATTTAAAAGTTGGACCTACATACCTAAGTTACAAAAAAGTAAAGATTTCTTTTAAGCTTTAAAAATGGATAAAAATATTTGAATTCTTTGGCATTTATTTGTAAAATTGTATGTTATAAAATTAAAAATTTGCTGGACATACTTTTATCGCTTACATAATCTTCTTGAAATATCTTATATTGTTATCTGTAGAATCTAATTTTGAAAACATTTACTATATTAAAATCGTGATAAGTGTTTCATATAGGCTATCACAGAATTTATGCAAATTATCATATTGATTATGATTTAACGTTGCAAATAGATACCGTGTAGACATATACCTTGTCGACTCTATATTGTGTAGCCTATATATATTATGTATTATTAATCAACATGTAAATAATTCATAATTGTTATGTATAATTTAACCCTGGTGAAGTGGAAGAGAAGACCTTAACTCCCTCAGATAAAATAAATAAATAAGATAAAATAAAATAAAAATAAATAAATATTAGAGAATGTATGGAGTTTATCGTTTTTTGTTATTATGATATAATCGGTCTACTCGAGTAAGTTGACATATTCAAATACGTTCTTCGCTGGAGCCTTAATTTTCAAGTTATACATTTTTTAATCCATTTATAAGTGGATTCCTATCGTGAAGTGTAGCTGAGAATACACTTTATTTTAAGATCAGCCTCATGGGCTAGTGGTCAGCGTTCCTGACTACTGTTCATGAGGTCCCGGGTTCGATTCTCGGTCAAACCATTAGGATTTTTCCTTAAAGGGAATTTTTTCTGTGGTTTCCCATGGTCTGGAATTTAGGTTAAGTTTAGGTTAAGAACTCTCCTGGCCCTTCATTATCATTTACCACCCATAATACCATCGGGTAACGTAACTCCGCCTTCCAGGTGCCCCAACCTAAGAAATGGATTACAATTCTGCCAATGCCAGGGGAGAAAGCCAGAAATGTCATTAAAGACAATCTAGTGGCATTACACAAAAAAAACACTGTATTTTAATAATAATATTAGTATAATTAAGGACATAAGGTATTTTCTTCCGCTCAGCCAGTGAAAAAATATATTAAGTACAGAAAAATAGAAAGAAAGAAAATACATAAGATCGTAAATCATAGCATAGAATATCTTCTGCATTTATAATAAAAAATATTTTTACAAATTAAATTAATATTAAAATGAATAAAATGTATATCATTAGAGAAACGAAGTATCAGAAACCATTAATCTGTTGAGAGATCAAACACAGCCTAAACATATGTAATTTTCGTTTGAAAGGATGCTAATGTCCGGGAGTTCCTAATATCTTGTGGTAAGGAGTTCCAGAATCGATCAGTGGATACGGTATAATAATTAGAGGTTAAATTAACTTTTTAGAGATAGTCATTGTGTACTTACGCGTAAAGTAAGCAGTATTTCATTTTTATTATGTGTGTTGTTTTTCTATGAAACCGCAGTAATAGGACTCCTTAATTATATGTAACTTTCAACACGTTCCTTAACAATTATTTGCAATTAAATGTAACAGATTGTTAATTGGAGTCTTTGTTAATTGATTAAATTACTTAAACAAGAAATAACATTACACAGTTTGTCGTGATTATCGGAAACTTCATCAAAACACAACTTGTGAGTTGTGTGTGTATGAGGGAGAGTTTGCGTTTGTAATGCAGATTGTCGTGTTGAACAGTTAATCGTGATAACGCGTTTAAACGTCTCGGTGCACGCACGTGATGTGTGCAGCAGATAAGTGTCAATCAAATAACACACCACTGTTTACAAACCTAGTTATTTATATGATCCAACATCATGACAATGGTTGTTTTTCCGGCGGAGGAGTAGGGAATTTTAAATCTCCATCTTGTGTTTGGATGTGTATTCTATGTCCTGTAATGACTTCCGTGGTAGCTCTGACATTGTGCTAACCACAGTTCTAGGAAGATTCATTACTGCATACCGACACTGGTACCTGTGTAATATGGAATCTGAATTTTGCTTCCTGACTACAGGCAGGACGTAATAACGACGTTATAAATTTCGCGGGCGAAGGCGAGAATTGGCAGAAATGGATTCGCGAGTCGCCAACTCACATGTCAAAAGATCAGCGCAGACCATCAAAATGTCTAGGCTCTCATTCCAGAGATCTCTATGTACATCTAATTCCCCTTTGAGGACAGATTGTTGACCAGAGTTTCCACACTGGAAGTCTCCATTAGAAACCGAGGAATTTCCGTCTACTCCCTATATTAGAGTTTATTACTTTCTTTATATATTTTTTCTTTTCTTTTTATGTATAGTAGATTCGACCTGTTATTTCTTTGAGTATACATTATTCCATAAGTTTAATTGTAATTGTATATAATTGTATTATTAGACACTATTTTCATTATTGTTCACCTTGACCAGATAATCAATTGTTTAGTACGTATTGTTTTGCAATTGTTTGTATTTAAATGTAACATATATTTGTCCTGGTGAATGAAAGAGAAGGCCACATGACCTTAACTCCACCAGGCTAAATAAATCTATTCTATTCTATGTAATCTTTCCGCTAGAGACGGAAGTTAGTCAGTTTTGTTTTGGCAGAGATAAGCAAAGTGTGTCATGAGACTCTAAAAATAATTATTTGTGAGATAAACATTAAAACCAGAATAATTGTTAATGTAAATTGTGAGTGATTTTTAAGTGATAGTTTGTAAATTGGAATAAAGTTATTGTGAAATATTACACGATAATCTGCCTGATTATTTACGACATAAGCTGCGTGAAGACGAACCCCGGTCATCTGCTATACAATGCAAGTCATATTGTAGTATACAAGTCCTATGAAAGGAGGCTAGTTAAAAAGTCACTATCGTTTCAATTCATAAGTATGTGAAACGACCATGAATGTTTGTACATAATTACGTCTCCTGTTTTACGCTTAAGGTTCGTTTACCTGCCATAGATCTAATTTTCCATCTCTTGTTTCGAACGACTCCGTTCTTAGAACTTTTTAATCCTGAAAAATTCCAGCCATCCCGCCAGGATTTAATCCACGAACCTTGGATCCAGAGATGAAACTAATAGCTACTAGATTATCGGGACATGTGATTTGTTTAATATTGTGCTTAATTAATACAGACTCAATATTGAATGTATCGATCTCTTCAACAATTTAGATCATTAGCGTCGCAATAAAAATATGAGCGTGAAAGACCTTATAGATGTTAGCAGAGGCCTCTAATTATCGGACAGTAATAAAAATGTAGTATTACGAGTGTCTGCACTGGTGCCTGTTTAAAATATAAAGACAGGATATATTTCAGGTAATAAGATATCAATTATAAAATTGGTACCTGGTAAGTCAGTCGTCCTCAACTAAATTATAAACTTCATCAAGTTATTCCAATATGGAGGCCTTTCAAAAACAATGTTCTATCTTCTGCATTTTAACTGGCACTGATGTTGTTGTATAGGTTATATAACGGATTTATGTTTGCGGGTATGTTCTCATTGAGTAGGTCTGTATTCTTTGCTTCTTTTAGAATTTATATTACTCTGCTTCTAAAAGAAGCAAATGATACAGACCTACTCAATGAGAACATACCCGCAGACATAAATCTGCTATATAACCTATACAACAACATCAGTACCAGTTAAAATGCAGAGGATGAAACATCGTTTTTGAAAGGCCTCCATATTGGAATAACTTGATGAAGTTAATAATTTAGTTGAGGACGACTGACTTACCAGGTATCAATTTTATAATTAATATCTTATTACATAATCTCAACGGTGCTTTAATATGAATTTCAAAAGTGTTGATTGAATATTTGAGGCAGTGAAGAGAATGATATGCAGTGAAAACTTCATTTAGGATATCACAGCCTACATATAACTGAAATAATAATTAGTATCATAATTCGAAAGAAAGTTGAATTTTTTATTAGCAGCTGCATTTATTTGTTTATCGAAATAACTGCTCCTGTGTGGAACCAAAAAAAAAAAAAGTTCCACCGTAGGTTATGCGAATCGCAATAGGCAATGAAAATGGGCTCTTAATATGGGGGGTATAACTGGGTCACTCGGGCTCTCAAGGTGACTAATATTGAAATTCCAGAAGTCCGAGGTAACGGATCATCAGCACTGGAACAATCACCGCCTGGAGTATAGTAAATTCAAAGAATAAATTAATGCCTCGGACCGGGAAGAATGAATCGAAGATGATTACACAAAGAAAAAGCATTAAGAATTTGTACATGGAAGATAAAGACAACTTGACGGATTAGCTGGAGATTGGTTGGCATTTAAAAAGTTAGTTCGAGGCACGCCGCGATAGTGATAGCCTATACTGGAGAAGAAGGAGGATGCAACTGAGTATTCCAAATATTTAACGAATTCAGCCTACTAAAATATTGAGAAAAACTTACAAATAAAGTATAATTGTTTCTGTCCGTGTAAATTATAACAAATTTAGAGCACATGTAACGCAAGAACAACCTAAATTTCCAAGCTTTGGATCAAATTGTATAATTCCATTATAAAATGCAGTGTGTGAGGAAATTCCCATTACAAACTTCTAGGGCTTATACAGGGAATTGAATACAGTAGATACTGTTTTTAATAAGAACCATTGTTCGGAAACGTACTGTTTTTGTGATGCAGGTACAAGTTCGGATTAAGCGTTTAAATCTCCAAGCGTCTGTCGGGGATAAATCGATAGTATTTCTTTATGATTTATGACTTATCTATTTACATTAAATAATTCAACATTCACTGATTTCGCGACAATATCGAATATCAAGGGAAAAAATAAGAAATTTTACTTCGTCAGTATAAGAATAATTGTTTATACGCAAACTAACCAAACTTCTTCTTTCTTCCAAATATTAGACCAAGGCCTGTTACGATCCTATAGAAAATTTTCCCTCCAGCGTTTCATAGGACGGCCCAGAGATCTTCGTCCTCTTGGTATATAATTATAAACAGCTTTGGGGATCAGATTTGAACTCATTCTTTCAAGATGGTGTTTCCAATTTAGTTGGTACTGTTTAATATATTCCAAAATTGGCGTAGTCTTCAATTCTTTTAAGATATCGGTGCTCCTTTTCCGATCCCATTTGGTGTAACCCGCTGTTCTGCTCATGAATCTCATTTCACAAGCCGTTATTCTGCTTTCATGTTATCTTTTTTAGTGTCCACGCTTCACTACCATATGTCAACACTGGTCTAGCCAAAATGTTATATAAACGTAATCTGGTGTATTTTTGTACAAGGGATGGTTTCATAACTTGATTAATGTATGCTTTAAAGTCTTATACGAGAATTTCCCGGAAAGATCAAACTTATGACTAACCAAACTTCTCTATTGTAATTAACATTGTAATTAGTACTTTCGCCACAACAGTATGATATGTCGACCCCAAGTTCATTGCACACATTGTACCTGCGAATCGGTTCGGGTACTCTCACTCCATCCTATCCTTCCAGTGACAAAGTAAAATTTCTTTTTTTTCTCTTTGACATTGGACATTGTCACGAAATTAGTGAATGTTGGGTGTGTAAATATAATTAATTGAGCCATAAATAATAAATTACTATCAATGTATCCCCTGAAAACCTGGGAGATTTAAATACTTAAAGCAAACTTTTATCTGCAGCACGAAAATGGTACGTTCCCAGACAAAGATTCTTATTCAAAACGTTATTTACACAGACCTCTCTACAAGACCTATAATTACAGCTCTTTCACGTTTTGATTACCGATCGGAGTCGCGCGCTGTTGTCGTGTTTTGACTAGAGGTTGAAGATATACATCAGACTATTCAGTACAGAGCCGTCTAAAGATTAGTTAACGAAACCTGTCCCGTATATACGCATAATACGAAAGGACGAATATCGTAGCGAGGACTGTAAAATATTTTCAAAGCTAGAATGTTCAGAATTCTCTTTAATATTACATGGGTATATTATTTTATTTTTGAATGGTAGCTCAGTACGTGAGACAAGCTTTGTTTTTATATGTTCATGTACAAAGGACTGCAGCGATTCATTCCTACTGACCTGTCCTGTACAAGCTTCCCTTTCCGACTTCAATAGTTCCTACTTCTGCCGTCGGTAACGAAAACGTAACAGAGCTGTACAACATTCCCTGTATTATATTTATGCTGACGATATTCAAATTTACATTAAATTCAAACCTGATGAAATCAACAAATACCTCTACAGACTTCATACTGGTCTTATACAAATACCTCAGTGGTGCAAACACCTCGGTCTCGGACTTAATGTGGAGAAGACCCAAGACATAATAATCCTTGGACATTCACAACTACTGCACACCATTAACAATATCAATCTGCCGGCCGTCATACTAGATAAATAAGCAATACCTTATTCGGCATTTGTTAAAAGTTTAGGTTTATGTCCAAGTTGGAACATACAAATAAAGCAAATATCAAGAAATATGTTCGTTAAATAGATTCAAAAAATTCTTCTACTGATCTCAAAATAATTATAGTACAGATTAAAGTGATGCCGCATTTTGATTATTATGACATCTTATTGGCAGATATTAACGATGGACTAACACATACATTCCAACGTATTCATAACATGTGTATCAGATATATATATATTCGTAAATATGACCATATTTCTCCATAATTTCATGATCAATACTAACTCCACTTCCACGAGAGAAAATATGTCTCTTAATCTGCTATTCAAAATTGAACGTACCTCGGGCACGCCGTAGCGTAGTCGTTAAGGCACTGCGCTTCTAGCGGAAGGTCGAGGGTTCGAGTCCCGGTGGGGTCAGGATTTTTAAACTGCTCCAAACCTTCTGGCGGCACTATGACCCTGGGGTTGACTCAGTCTCTAACGAAAATGAGTACCATACACTTGTTCTGGGGGTAAAAGCTGCCGTCACGCAGGGCTGACAAACCCGGCTGACATCAAGTACCGTTTGTCCAGAAAAAGTGGGAGCCTTAACCTTTCATTACTCCAAGGGCCTCCTGGGGCCTGTAGTGGGATCACTTTACCTTTACCTTCTACACTAAGTTACGATCCAGTTGCTTTCATCGTTTATCTTCCAATCACAATTTGAATTCACGAACACAGCCAGAACCTCCTACTTTACATCCCACAACACAGAACTTATTATTATTTCTATATACCGTATTTAGTGCTAGATTATGGTACTTCTTACCCCAAAAGATTAGGGACTACCAGATTTTAGCTTCTTTTAAAATAAATTTAAAATATATTTATTTTGTAATTGGTATTTCAGCAGAATAATTGATAGATTCTGATTTTTTCTTCTCTAATATTATTGGCTTGTTACATTTTAATGTTAAATTAATTTGTATAAATATATATTTTTTTGTGATTATTCATTCTATATTATGTTGTTTTTTTTCTGAATTTAATTTTCTCACTGTTTAGTGGGAGAGAAAGCCTTATAGCCATAACTCTGCCAATGTATTATTATTATTATTATTATTATTATTATTATTATTATTATTATTATTATTATTATTATTGGAAAGCATTAGCTCAGTATAGGGATGTATGGAGAGCTTATGTCCGTGCGGCCATGAACCTACGGGTTCGATAGTGCCAGTGAATAAGTAAGTAAGTAATTATTATTTCTATTAAGGTTCGAAATGAGAATTTTCGAACACACTATACACCATTGTTTAAAAAGTAAAGTGATCACACAACAGGCCCGGAGGCCCTTGGGGTAGTAGGAGGTTAAGGCTCCCACTTTTTCTAGACAATCGGCAGTTTATGTCAGCCCTGCATGGCGGCCGCCTTTACCCCCCCAGAACAAGCGTCTGGTACTCATTTCCGTTAGAGGCCGAGTCGACCCCAGGGCCATAGTGCCGCCAGAGGGTTTCGGTCAGTTTAAAAATCCTGACCCTAACGGGACTTGAACCCTCGACCCTCCGGCTTGTAGCTCAGTGCCTTAACCACTACGCTACGGCGTGCCCACACTATTGTTTAGTAGGTCTTATAACGACAGATTTATAAGATAAACGACATGAGTTCGTTATTATTGTAATAATGGATCATTCATGTGTACATGTTATTCATGTACACATGTTATTTTCATTTCAGTTTATTTATAGTCGGTTTAACCCCAATGATCAATTCGTGACTTTTCTAAGGGTATTACTTGTGTGTGGGTTGTGTTTGACGTTATATCTCTTGCTATAGGTCGCGCAAGGGATTTTGAAGAATGTCCTTGACCGTAAATCCAATGGTAGAGCCTATCAATATTGCTGAGCTGTGAATTCCCTGTCTGCCACGTGTACAAACAAAACAGTTCCTCTACAAAACATGTGCAGTCCATAGAGAATTATAGTGAGACGCGGATGTGTTGATTTTAGATTTTAAACCATAGACTTTAATTATAATATTTTGTACACTTGCTGTCTGAAGTTTTAAAATTATAGTGCAATGTGAATGTCGGGTCCCTCAGCCAATATAACTGGTCCTCTCAACCTGGACCCGCTACTTATTGTAGCTACCCAAATGCCTCACGATGCTGGGTGGGCATCGGTTCCATACTGGCAGAAATTCCTTGAGAACAATTCATTCCCCCGTGGATACTCGAATCAGCGCAGGTCCCGTAGCTCTGCGCCAAGGCATTCTCGCCTTAATCACATGGCTACGGCGCGGGAAGACTATAAATTGTTTAAATTAAAGTGACATTTAGTGGTTATTTAAAACATTAAGAGTGTAATATAAACCAAATACAGTGTGTGTGTGTGTGTGTGTGTGTGTGTGTGTATATATATATATATATATATATATATATAGTGAATATACTTCCTCCACGGATAAAGATGTCCTAACTCACTGGCACTATCGAACCCGTAGGTTCATGGCCGCGCGGACATAAGCTCTCTGTACATTCCTATCCTGAGCTTATGTTTTCCAATCATTCCCCGTATAATCTACTTCCTTCAAATCATAGTTAATGTTATTCTCCCACCTCATTCTTGGTCTACCAACTGGGCGTTTTCCCTCTGGTTTTCCTACAAGAAGCTTCCATGCACGTCTTTCATTCCCATTCGTGCCACATGTCCTGCCTATCGCAGTCTACGATAAAGATTACCTATGTTATTTAATTTTTGTAGTGAGATTTTAAAAATGTTTAGCAGTGACTGTATTTGAGGGAGTTAGCAATGACGTGTGGTCTACTTCCTATTGGCTGAGACCTACATCTGGTTAGTACAGGACTCGCATCTAAGCTCTCATTACAAATTTCATTCGTCAGGAATCATTGCTAGGGTTATAACGGAGACATCTGTTATTTTTTGGGTTGGAAATGTCAATTCTCACTTCATAAATGGTAATACTGATAGTAATGTTGTTATATTGTTATAAAGTAGTTGGTTATGTTGTCTAAACGTGCTTTGTAGGAGTATGATTAATGATATTACAAGGCCAACAATTCTTCGGGCAAGTTATGGGTCAAATTTCCTTGCCTTTGCTTTACAGTAGAGGAAATTCAACTCGACCGAGAATCGCAATCCTTTGCATAAGAGGGATCAGCGTTACCCTTAGACTGCAGTCATGGATCTGTATCTCCTTATTAATACACAGTATTTAAATTTGTTTATAGATAGTAAGTCCACCGTTGTCACGCAGCGGGTCCGGGTTCGATCCCCGGTCGGTGCAGTTTTTTTGGGTGAGGTTTTTATCGAGGTTTTTCCTCACCTGTAAGACAAATGTCAGGAAAACGTTTTAGGTCAAAACGGTCCCCGAAATCATATGGTCATCATCATCATCATCATCATCCTTATCATCATCATCATCATCTTTCACCGGTGTGGAAAACAACGGGAAGCTTCCACACCTACAATTCCCTAGTAAAGCTGCAAAGCATAGCATGAAAATGCTATGATTGCAGTGAAAGACCTGCCCTCGGGCAGAATTACTACGGTTGGATGGATGGATGGATTATTATTATTGTATTTTATTAATATTATATAATTTTATTATTTAGAACTGTATTTTACGTTTAACTAATATAATTTCTTCTACTTATTTTATACTCTTCGCGGTGGACTAGTGGTTTTGCTCCATGTCTCTGGTCCCGAGGGTCTTGGGTTCAAACCCGGACGAGATTGGTGGATTTTTTTTATGACGGAAAAAATCCAAAGGGCAAGTCTTTCGGGAGGGACTTTAAGCCATGGGTCCCGAGTGTGTAGATTTTCAGGGTCGTGAAAGATCCTTAAGCCTGAATAAAAATGTCTCTAAGCCGACATCAACGTCCCAAGTAATGACTTCGTTGCCTGCTAGATGCCTCATTTTATCGGTTTGTTTACCGGATACCATTCATGAAATCTATGGGGAAATAAAAAACTTCAAGCGCGGCAGACCTAGAAGACCCTTTGCCTACCACACGGCTGCTGGCCTTACATCTACATGTGTTAATCATATGGGTAGACGGTCATCTAGCCAGTGTAAGGGTGACATGTGGTCAGCATGTCGGGTCCCCCAGCCGTTACAGCTGGTCTTCTTAACCTGGAGCCACTACGTATTGTAGCTACCAAAATGCCTCACGATGCTGGGTGGGCACTGGTCCCATACTGGCCGAAATTCCATGAGAGAATTTCTTCTCCCACGGGGACTCGAACCAGCGCAAGTCCCGTAGCTCTGCGCCACAGCTTCTTGCCTTAACCACTCGGCTCCGGCGCATGTACAAATAAGGTACCGAAACTAAATTAGGGTAACAGAGTGGAACCCTTGATAGAGGTCCACTCCAGGGAGTAGGCGCCCCTGCCCTTTTGTGAGCTCCAGGTCCCACTCGCCCAGTGGGTAGTACCTGGGTAGGGCCCCGTCCACAGGGTTACGTGGGGAGAAGAGAAGTCCCCAAAGCCGTAGTGAAGGCAACTTCTCTAGGAGACGAACACTCCGAAATTCCAGTTCCCTGCCCTCCAGGAAGAGGGGTTTGGCTAGAGGCTGGTAACCTCTACTAGTAAAAAATAACTTACTCATAAACTTCAGCAGAAGAAAAGCCGGATTGATAAACCTTATGACGACCACAGCAAGAAAAAGTATAAAAAGAGTTTTGGAATACATGACCAGCTTAAAATAGCGACTTGGAATGTCAGAGGCTTGGGAAGCAAGGAATTTGAACTAACAAAAGAAATGAAAAATAAAAGTATAAATATATTAGCTGCCTCAGAAACAAAGAAAAAATTGAAAGGATCACAAATGATAAATGATATGATGATGTTTTACAGTGGAGTAAGTCAGAAAGAAAGAGCGAAAGCAGGAGTGGCGATATTTGTGGATAAGAAATGGGGATCCAAAATAGACACGTATAATTGTATTAACGAAAGAATAATGACAATGCGATTTAAGCATAATAGAGGACATATGACAATTATAGCAATATATGCACCGGAGGAAGGGAGAGATGAAGAAACAAAAACATTTTATACTACTCTACAAAAGGAAATAAATAAGATAAACAAGAACGACATAATAATATTATTAGGAGACTTTAATGCTAGAGTGGGGAATCAACCAGTGGCAAATGTAATTGGGATCCATGGAGAAAATGTTATAAATAAAAATGGACAAGAATTAAAACAATTTGCAATTTTTAATGATTTTAAAATAACAAATACATTTTATAAGAAAAAAGATATTCACAAATACACATGGTCAGCACGAGGTTTTCGTTCACTGATAGATTATGTGTTAATCAATAAGAAAGCATCATCATTATTAACAGATACGAGAGTATTTAGAGGAAGTGACATCTATTCAGATCACTATTTAGTAATCTCAAAAATAAATATATTAGCGAGATGGAAGAAAACTAAAAACAAATATAGAAATAAAGAGACCACATTCAAAGTACATTTATTACAAGATAAAAGTATACAAAATCTGTATCAGAATAGGCTAAATGAACAATTAATATTAAAACCTACTTCCGAAGAAATAAACCGAGAATGGGATAATATAAAAGAAAGCATTGATAAAGCAGCATATGAGGCATTAGGAACAAAATATAAAATATATAACAAGAAGGGTTTAAGAATATGGAATGAAGAATTAGAGAGGATAATAAAAGATAAAAAAGAGGCTTATCACAAATATTTACAGAATAGAACACCAGAATTAAGAGCTGATTACAAACATAAATGTGCAATAGCCAAAAGAGAAATTAAAAAAGCACACAAAGTCAGTTGGGATAGATATATAAGCAGACTAGAATACGATATACATGGGCAGCAAAAAATAGCCTATAAAGTAATGAAACATCTAAATAAACAAGAAAAAGATACAATACAGATCAATGCAATTGAGGAGAAACAATGGGAAGAACATTATAAAAAACTGTGGTATAATGAAAATAAAATAACTAAAGATAACATATATGAGTGTGAGATAGGAATAGATATGATAACAATGGAAGAATTAGAAGAAGTACTGAAAACAACAAAGAACAGAAAGGCAGCTGGAATAGACGGAATTAATATGGAATTAATAAAATATGGAGGAATTTTTTTTAAACTGAGATTATTACATTTTTTAAATTTATGTTGGAAACAAGCAACAATACCAGAAACCTGGACAACAGCAATAGTACAATCTATTTTTAAGAAAGGAGAACGTAAAGACTGCAACAACTACAGAGGAATAAGCATTTTAACTGCAGGCTATAAAATATACTCAAGAATCTTAACATTTAGGTTAAAACAAATAACAGAGGTAATGTTAACAGAAGAACAAAGTGGATTCAGGCCAGGGCGTTCATGTATGGATAATATATTTACGATAAAAGAATTTATAAACAAAAGAAGAGAATATAACATGGAAACACACATAGCTTTTATTGATTTTGTCAAGGCATTTGATAAAGTAGACAGAGGAAAACTCTGGACAATTTTAAAAGAAAAAGGAATTCCGAAACACTTAATAGCAGCTATAAAGAGTTTGTACTGGAACACAAATTTTGTTATAAAAACTAGAAATGAAGTAAGTAAAAATAAAATTCATACTAATCAAGGAGTTAAACAAGGATGCAGTATCTCTCCAGTTTTATTTAACCTATACATCAATGATATAATAAAAAAATGGAACGAAGAAACAAATAAAGGAATAAAATTAGATAAAACACACTACTTGAAAACATTATTATACGCTGATGACCAGGTAATAATAGCAAATACAGAAGACGAACTTCAGAGGAATATTTTTAAGCTACATAATATATGTGAACAATATAATCTCAAAATATCCATAGAAAAAACTAAGGTAATGGCATTCCAAGGGAAAAATCAAATCAGATCGAAAATAGTAATAGGAAACAAAATCATAGAACAGGTGAACCATCTCAATTATCTAGGATGTGACATTTCATTTAATTATGATAATGATATAAATAATAAAATAGCAAAATTCCAGGGAATATGTGGTACGATAAAACGAACACTAAATAACAAAACAACAAGAGAGACCCAACTGAAATTTTATAAAATGTTGGCAGTACCGGTACTGCTCTATGGTTCAGAAGCCTGGATACATAAAAAACAAGACCTAAGTAGGATAACGGCAGCAGAAATGAAATTTTTGAGATCTGTTAAAGGGTGCACTAAGGAAGACAGAATCAAGAACACAGAAATAAGACAGGAACTTGAAATATTTGCAATAACTGATAAAATGGATACATATAGACAAAAATGGAAGCAACACATAGACAGAATGAATGAAGATAGATATCCAAAACAAATAACAAAATACAAACCTAAAGGCACCCGAGATGTGGGCAGACCTAGAAAGAGATGGGCTGAAGTCGGAACGGGTCAACAGACCTAATCCATGAATGAAGATGATGATGATGATGAACTAAATTAATTGTGATGTAGGTGAACAGCAATTTCCGGCTATTATTAGGGACTTCCAACCCTCTTTAGCCCTTGTGAATTACTTATATCCTCGTTGATTTTTAATGATATTTCTTCTACGAACTTTATCTGTTCGTTTCTGATTTTTTTGTAATATATATCCCCTGCTAACGATAACTAGCCGTAGTCCGGTTTCAAAGGTCCAGCGGTAGGGCATTCCAATCCTGCAATTATTTTCTAGATGAATTAATTAATTTGCTATGATATTCTTTAGCACACTGAGACATGCGACAAGACATGACACCCCCTCTCTAGCTTTGGAAGTAAAAATGTAATGGTTTGATTTAATGTATATCAGAGGTATATTTATCTCATATAAATGTATCTGTGTTATTGTGATTCTATTGCAATTTTTTTCTCAATATATAATTAGTTTCTTCTGCTTGAATATGTTAATAATATAATTAGTCCTATTCTGATGATAATTTCATTTTGTTTAAATTTGATTTTCTATGTTTGTTAATTAGTTAATTGAAGGTTTTTGCTATTTATTTATAGTTCTTTGAGTTTAAATGCTGTGGTATTAATGGGTGCATTTTGAATCATGTTATTTATATAGGCTGTAACCCCAACCTAGCGGAACACTTATGAATAATTGCTACTATTACTAATATTCAAGCAAATATTTATCAATATTAATAAGAAAAAACTTATGTATTCTTGAACATTTATAATATTTCCTTCTTGACTCCCAATCACGATCTGTGGCTTACTTCTGGCAGAACGGTAAGTTGACGATTTTGCATGAAATAATTCAGTATCACCAGCGCAGCGGTAGAGAACTTGAAACTTCCATTTTATACAGTCCACAAACTTCTGTCGTCCACATTTACTAGAATTCATATATCGCACTTAGAACTTCGTTCATGGCTTTCGCGGCATTTTTTATTATGGTTTTAGAATAGAGCTGTGGCAGAATTTTTTATTTTGCAGTATGGTGTACTTCTTCCTATCCTTTCTGCATTCACTCTTTCTCACTCTTTGTTTTCTTATTATTATTTCCTCAAAAATTTTCCTTGAAATATGTATGAAGTCGACAAAAAGTAGATAGTATATCGATAGAATACTTTGAAGTATTGAATAATATAGTCTATTATACTTTCCAATGCTAATATATCACAGAAATGAACTACGCTAAGATTCTTAAATAAAAATAACTACAAAATGTGCCTACTCAAAATACAACTACGGTATAAGGAACCAAATTATGACACTTTTTTGTAATAAGAGTAAAGAATATAATATCATAATGATATTGTGAAAAAAGATGTCTGAACCAGGAATCGAACCGTGGACCTCTTGTATTCCGTACAAGCGTGCTAGATCACTTTACGAGTGGTTTAATGTTATATGGTTGTACCATGTCTCGTATAGTGTCACTACACTAGTCTAGCACGCTTGTACGGAATACAAGAGGTCTACGGTTCGATTCCTGGTTCAGACATTTTTTCTTTTCACAATATCATTATAATATTATAATATGATACATTATTGGAACTGTGTTAAAATAACAGTATTGAAAAAGAGTAAAGAAGTTCGGTAAGAGGGCGTGAATTGTTATCTTAAAATCATTATTCTTTTAATATATATTTATTCTTGGTAAAAAAAAAAGAGAAATATTATTGCTACGGCATAGAAAGATAGTTTACTTCATTCGTAGGTTACATAAATTTAAACCGGCAGGCCATAATTTTTTGTTAGAAAATGTTTGTATCAATTCATATATCTCGCTTCAAGTTTATCTATTAAATTTGTCTATTTTAATCGTATTAGGAAGAATAATGCAAAATTTAATATTGGAAATATAAAACGGCACTTACTACAAAATCATGTTGTAGAACTGTGGATGATAGATTGTTAAAAATAATTATTTGTTACTATCAGTGTTTACAATTGTGCAGTTTTAAATTTTTAAAACATTCGTGTTTAAAGTAGAACTTTAATGTTTTATTTGTATATCTCGTTTGTCATCAAACTATTAGGTCTATCGATTTTTTTTTTCGAGGAAGCCAATTTCCAATATTGTCTCAAAAAAGCCAATTCCCACATAAAATCAACGTTGCCTAGGTAACTCAGGCAGCAAAAAGTTGATTACCATCACAAAGGCTGGGAACTTATCTATGCTCAGTGGTGTTCAGACTAACCGTGAATCTCACTCAGTTTCCTTACAAAAGAATATCGATATTTTTTCTGGGGTAAAGTCATATGAACGTAGGGGTAACTACCCAAACTCCTTCTCTTATCGTTGACTAAGAATATTATTGTTCCTTTCATTCGCACATTCATGGACTGTCAACAAGGAATCTTTACATTTACCTCCTAATTCAAAATTATTTCGCAAAACGAACTATACCCAATTGTTTTATCTCCCGTCCTGTTTTTCCTATCTAAATTTTCCATTTTTTGTTTCTGTCAATTCATTTTTAACACTGTGTTTTCAGAAGTAGAAAAAAAAAGTAGGTCTCTTACAAAACTATTCTTAATTTACATCGTATATCAGCATTAATTTATAAAATTGTAATAAATTCATGCGTTAGAAGAAATACATTAAATGTAAATAGTTATTTTACTACAAACATTGAGAGATTAGATTGATATAAAATAGCAAAATTATAGATTCATTATTTGTAAATAGGTCTTATATAAGAAATAACAGTATATCCCTATCCATCACATGTTAAAGTTAAGTTATTGAAAAAAGTTAGTTTTGGGAAATATTAGTATGCAGTTTCCAATTGAGTGTGAAAAAAAATCTTTAGAACCATTATTTTTCGGAATCCTTTCAACTTCATCTTCGATAGTAAATAACCTATGTAGTTTTTATAGTAGCAACTAATTAATATCGTAATTTAAAGTTTTTCTTTAGTCATTTTAATAAAATACTTTCTCAATATTTGCCTTGGGAAAATATGAGAGATTCCTCTATATAGGAAATAGCAGCCGTTGCTCAAGGGTAGGAAATAGCTTTCGACGGATTACATCATGTATGAAAATAAATATATTTAGAAGGACGTAATTTAGTTAAAGTTTGATGAATCGTGGAGTACTCGCTACGGTGAAGTTGGCGGCATATGAATCGCTCATTAGAGACGGGAAGAAACTCATTTACGTTTTCAATAGCGCTATTTAATGTAACTTCACGATATATGCGAACTCTTCGTCAAGTCCAGATTTATCCCCGTGAAGTTTACAAATCCAATGGAATTTCTTCTCAAAACGTGAATTGAACGCTCCTTCAATTTAATATCAGTCGAAACATAGTGTGTTCCAAACATTGAATACGCAAATACTTTTTTTAAAAACGGAAAAGAGTAATAGTCAAATAAATTTTATTATGTAAGTTGCTTTGAGGAAGTGGCTGAACAATAATCACAAATAGGAATGAGATGAACAAAGAAATTAAACATAGGCTCATTTCTGGAAATGAGTGCTATTATGCATTGCAGAGACTTTTGATGTCCCAACTCCTTTCAAAAAACGTTAAACTGAAAATATATAAAACTATTATTCTACCAGTTATATTATATGGGTGCGAAACATGGACTCTTACTTTAAGGGAGGAAAGGAGATTACAAGTATTTGAGAATAAAGTACTTAGGAAAATTTTTGGACCAAAGAGAGATGAACTGACAGATGAATGGAGAAGACTTCATAACAATGAACTGCATGGTCTTTATAGAAAGCCAGATATAATAAGAACAGTCAAGTCTCGTAGACTGCGATGGGCAGGACATGTTGCACGTATGGGGAATGAAAGACTTGCATGGAAGCTTCTTGTAGGAAAGCCAGAGGGAAAACGCCTAGTTGGTAGACCAAGAATGAGGTGGGAGAATAACATTAACTATGATTTGAGGAAAGTAGATTATACAGGAAATGATTGGAAAGGATTAGCTCAGGATAGGGATGTATGGAGAGCTTATGTCCGTGCGGCCATGAACCTACGGGTTCGATAGTGCCAGTGAGTAAGTAAGTATGTATGTAAGTTGCTTTGTGTCAGCCGGAAGTTGTAAAATGTAAAATAAGAACAAAAATAGTGATATACAATGTAATTATAGACCAAGATCAGAATTTTAATTATTTGGGATGTAATTTAAGTAATGACTGAAATTTAGATAAACACACTAAAATACAACGGTTCAATTATCTATATGGCACAATTAAATATACCTTATTGAATAAAACTAGAAAAGAAACTATTTAAAAATTTTACAAAGTATTGGCAGTTCCATCTTTTATCTATGGATGTGAAACCTGGACATTAACAGAGGCAGATAGTAAACAAATAGAGGCTGCTGAAATGAAGATGTTGAGAGCAATAGCAGGATACCAAAGGACCGATAAAAAGAAAAACGAAGATATAAGAACAGAACTTAATGCATTTAACCTCTGTGAAAGAATAAAATACTATCAAAAATGCTTACCTGCAGCACGTATTACGAATGAGAATGAACAGCGCATACCAAGAAGAATGTATAATTATAAACCAAAAGAGAGAAAATTGTTGGGAAGACCATTGAAGAGATGGAAGGACCAATTCGACGTAAAATGAGATCGGAAGAGGCCATTGGGCTTAATCTATTGATGATGATGACTATTTTTTTCACGTTTACGAAACATTTTTTCTTGCCCTTAGTTTAACCTCTCCTTTCTAGGTATATACTTTTATGTGCTCCATGTCGTTCCGGCCTTATACAAGAACACGACCTGTAGGATATAATTTAAAAATTGGGTTGCATACGTACTTTTTCTTTTTCACCACACAAGTTACGTACGGTTTTCCCCTATGAGATTGGCCGAGTGCAGGAGCCACCTCCGAGATAATACGAACATTAAAGACACCGCACACCATTTACTCATACATTCACACTAAAAAGGTGAATATGATATATTTGATTATGATGGCCACATTGTGTTTAGGGGCTATTTGGGGCTTACAGTTTCCTGCCTTTTCATTTATACTGATGGAAGAAACCGAAATAAGCCTCATTCAGTAAAGTTTCCCTACCGGCGATCGAACACGGGCCCGCTGAGTTAAAGTGAACGACGTTGCTACTAGAGTATAATGATGGATTTTACGATTTGACGTTTCATTAAGTGGGCCTACTGATGAACTTAACCAGTTTTCTGATTTCGTGATCAGTATGTGCGTTTGCTGTTAAGTCTATTTGTGTGTGTATGTATAGCCTATATATACACATACACACACACACACACACATATATACATATATATAAGTAAAGTGATCCCACAACAGGCCCGGAGGCCCTTGGGGTAGTAGGAAGTTAAGGCTCCCACTTTTTTCTAGACAATCGGCACTTTACGTCAGCCGGGTTGACAGCCCTGCGTGACGGCCGCCTTTACCCCCAGAACAAGCATCTGGTACTCATTTCCGTTAGAGGCTGGGGGCCATAGTGCCGCCAGAGGGTTTGGGTCAGTTTAAAAAACCACACCCAACGGGACTTGAACCCTCGACCCATCGGCTTGTAGCTCAGTGCCTTAACCACTACGCTACGGCGTGCCCCATATGTATATATATATAATATATATATATATAATGTGTGTTTGTGTGTGTGTGGTGTGTGAGCGAGCGCGCAAGCGTGTGTGTATATGTGTATGGGGTCCACCTCTGTGCTCTCGGGGTAGCTGTCACTCATATGTAACGGGTCTGGGTTCGATCCCCGGTTAGGACTCGTTTCCTGGGTGAGGTTTTTCGGGGTTTTTTTTCTCACCTGTAAGTTAATGTCAAGAAACGTTAAAAGTCGAAACGTCCTAGAACATAATTTTGCCACCATAATCATCAGTATCATATTCACCGTGTTTAGTATCAATGTGTGTGAATGATGTGTTTGGTCTTAATATTGTGTTGTCTTAGAGGAGGTCCTGACTTTGAACTTATAACTCATTCGGGGAAGTCCTCCATGCCCTTGTGTGGTAAAAAAATAAGTGTGTGATCCTTAGTTAAAATCCCTTTACTGACGGTCACTATAAGACGTAACACGTAAGAGTTCCTAACTGCGTTAATGGAATGTATGTATATATGTATGTATGTAATTATGTATGTATGTATGTAGGCCTATGTTTATACTTAATGTGTACGTTTAAGTGGTGATGGATTACAATACTATTTTGATTAAACGGATTATAAATTTAAATTTTATATGAAGGTGGATTTATTAGTAACAAGCATTCAACAGTCAGATAGAATTGATGATAGTATGCAGACATAATGTAACAAGTTCTCAAGAATTCTACCAAATTATGAGGTGCGTTTTATACTGACTCAGTTAAATTTACTGAACTTAATATGTTCACGAAGAAGAAATATTAAATGATTTGACAATTTATTCCATATATCCCTGTATTCCCTCATCTCTTTCTTTTCTTCGACATAGTCATATGTTTCTAGTCAACTGTTTGATTTGTTTTCTTCTGAGTCACAACAGATATTCGCCGCAATGTTCAACATACATTTTTACAATATAAGCAGCAGATCTGGCAGACGTTGTCCTGCCTCAATGTTCAATTCTCGCGTCATGGCCAGATGATAAAAATAGTTTTTACAACAAAATTCACTAATTAATAAGTTCGCAAGAAATCTCCTCACTGTCATCTGTTGTGGCTCAAGAAGCGTGCATTATGACGTCACATTGCTGTGCGAAATATATCAATAATGCAGATGATTACACATCTGACATAAAACATTCCTATAACCCGATCGCAACGCCATCTACCAGGTCCAATTGTGAATCTAAACCATCCTGGGATCCACTCAAACACACACAATAAAATGTATCAAAATCGGTCCAGTCGTTTAGGCAGTTTTAAATTTCGTATTTCAAGTAAACTTTCACTTCTAATTGTCTAATTTCGCTCATCTTTTGATAATACCTACCTCGGTTTATTTTAATAGGATATACTGAATTTCGTTCTGAAACATGGAAAATTCTGACTGCTAGAGGGATTTTTAAATTTTTACTTCGTGTGAACTCATACACCTAATGGTTTTAGCGGGTCCAATTGTGAATCTAAACCATCAAGGGACCCAATCAGAGACACACACAAAATTTCATCAAAATTGGTCTAGTCGTTTAGGAGGAGTAGAATGACAAACACACGTACAGAAGAATTATATAGCCTAGCTAATATCCGGCGTGCGCTGGTACGCCTAACTAAATTATATATTGAGGGTTAATTAATTAATTATATGGTGTACACTGCGACGAACCAAACTTGGCGGTTGCTAGAGTAAATTTTTTATTTCAAATTTTAGGTAAACACTACTTCTAATGGTCGGAATTCGCCGAATTTTGGTTAATACATACTTCCTTTTTTTTTCTAATAGGATTTTTCGAGTTTTGTAGTGAAACGTCGAAAATTTCGATTGCTAGAGCGATTTTATATTTTCGTTTCAGGATAACTCCTACACCTAATGATTTTAGAAGATAATAGATCACGGCTTAACACTCGCCGCATCTGAAAACCTGTATAATCATATTTTCACGAAGATCGGTTGAACGGTTTAAAAGTCTATAAAGGACAAACATGCATTCGCTTGTGTATATAAAACAATTGAAAAATAAATGAGTAGAAAGTACTTATAATTGCATCAAATTATATAATAATGTACAATAATAACTTAGAGTTTTATATGATCTTGTTTTCTTTGCGGTCCGGAACATTTAAATAAGTGGCGGGGTAAATTATTATTTGGCCAATTTAAGGTTAAGATAATTGTGTATAGTCAAAATCGTGTAATTAAACAAGACTTTGATTGTTTTGTTAGAATTCACATTTAAATCAGCAAATCCCAAACGGTAAAACAGATATTACTTCAATAACTGATTAATTTATGAACTCCTGTTTAAAGGGTCTGTATAAGCATAATAATATCCAGGAACACATAAATAAAAGAATTCAGAATGCTAAGAAATGTTATTTTTCAATAAATAAAGTATTTAAATTCAAAGTATTCGACACGTGAAATCGATTGTATAAACCCTAGCTAATACCCGGTGTGCGCTGCTACGCCTAAAGAAATGAAAATTAATGTGTTCTCATGTTTAGTTGAATAAGTGTAAGGACAAATAAGTATACATTTATATCGCAATTATTTTTAGATACCTCGTGCTGATTATCCGTCGTTGCCCGGGAATCTACTTATTCTGACCTTCATGGCATAAATGAGCTGAAAGACGAAAATTAATATGTTTTTATGTTTAGTTGAATAATTTAAGGGGAAAAATATATAGTCATTAGTTTTAGACACCCCGTGCTGATTACCCGACGTTGCCCGGAAATCTACTTATCCCGATCTTGGCACAAATGATCTGTAAGACGAAAATCTGTTTTTATGTTTAGTTGAATAAGTAAAAGGAAAAATGTGTATGTTAATTATTTTAGATACCCCGTGCTGATTACCCGGCGTTGCCCGAAAATGTACTGATCCCTTCTTGACATAAATGAGCTGAAAGATGAAAATTAATGTACTTCTTATGATTAGTTGAATAAGTAAAATGAAAAATAATTATAAATGTATATCGTAATTATTTTAAGATTACCCGGTGTTGCCCGGGAATCTACTTATCCGATCTTCTTGGCATAAATGAGCTAAAAGACAAAATGCGTTATTCTGAGTTATCCGTAAACGAATACCCGCCATGTGCTGCTATGCTTGCACAGGAATCTACTTACTTGTCTCGACCTTCTTGGTGTCAATGAAAGACACAAATGGTTATTGTGAGTTATCCGTAAGAGATAAACATTTGCTCTCGGCGACTTTTTTGTAGAGCTTTTTGAGATATTCATTTCTGTGTACATTAATATTGTGTATTTGTTATGGTTTAGGCAGCGCAAGCCATTTAAGCGTCCAAAGAACTACTTTTTTTCACGTTTTCCACTACAAAGGGCGATTTTTAAAGGTGTAGGAGTTCAGTATCACAACTCTCTTATAGCTTATGTTCATCCCGGGAATCTCCTGAACAGTTTGCAAAAAGCCCCATCACAATCGGATCAACGGTATGGCCGCACATAAAGTACAAACAAACAAACATACATTTTTATATATTAGATGGCCTATTATATATACTATCAATTTGATTTTGGCTCTATGGTATAATGAGTTATGAAATGGTGATGAGTGTTGAAATGATTTGTAGTTAATAAAAATCCAACCCAAAAATAGTTCACAGATGAAAATCACGATAAAAACATACTCGAGTTCGTCAGTACTGTGGTTTGAACCCGAGGATTTCCGAATGCTGTACCCATAAATATACAACAATCTGAGATAATTCGCTGGCAGAATTTTTTTCTGGCTCGATCTCTGGATTAAACAAACGTCTGAGCGTAATGTTTTGTTTGTTACCAGATATAAATACAATCACAAACAATAAAATACAGTCTCTTAAAGCATTTTCCTCCTTATGTTTATCTGTGTTGAGATTAGGTCTACCAGCTACTTTCTATACTCATTCATATTTCTGACGAGCTGTCTAACAAATTGTGCAGCCTTTCCTTTCTTCTCTGCCTCTCTGTAATGTATTGAATTAATTCCTTCCTAGAACGTCCTCTCTCGATTCATCAATAATTGATATTGTCTAACATTACGCTATGTTGTTGCTCACTTCCGCTACGTATTATTGATTTGTTAAATCAAAAATAGTCCCCTACTGATGAAATTCTTATTGGTGAGAAGTCGCAACATGATCATTAGCTGTTAATAATATAAAATAAGCGAGATAAAAAATAAGATTTTCTTTTCCGATTTGTTAAGAGAAAATGTATATTTTAATATTAACGATTCGTTACACGTTTATATGGGGAATTTTTAAATTGAATTCTGCAATAATTTCTTCAGTTGCGCGTAAAATAAAGGAAGCCTTCTTCTCACTCGTAGTTCAAAAAACTGATTAAGTTTTTCATAAATATTAATAAAGTATAATACGCTTACTGTATAATATATTTATTATAAAAAAAGTAATCATAAAAGTAGCTCTCTTTACCTATCTATCTAAACTGGGGAGTTTACAATTGCGGCCCTGGTTTGGCGGCTATGGTTTCCGCTTTGGACGATTAATAACACTGGTCAACATGATTTTTGTGTCATGAGTACCAATAGTTGTACTTAATGCAGTTTTTTTAATCGTGTTTTCAAATATGTATTCAGAATTTCTCCGTCACCCACAGTTTTTTTTATTTCAATTTCAATTAACGGATTTAAATATTTATTTTTTTAATAAACATTTTTTCGTCCATTTATTATCTTGGCGCAATGAGCGATGAGCACGGAAAACACTTTCATCAGCAGATTTCAGCTATGGAAAAGAGATATCAAGGCAAATGGAATCCTAATATGCTGGCCGATTATTGTTGGACCATCAAGAGGGGTGCTCCCACAGACTAAATACAGCAGAAAATCGTCTTTTCTTACTTTCTAGGTTAGTACGAATGTTCGAATATTGTGTAGTTACGAATGTAGAAAATATTAAAGTGTTTGAAATTATAAATGCCTGTCACTCGGAAACCTTGCGTGAGGGAGAAAAACCGATATCACATTTGAATTCAGGAGGTAAAATACTATCAGAATCACATATTTTTATTTCTGAGACAAAAAAAAGTTTATTTTTTGTTGCTCAGTGTAATTATTGTTTATTAATGCGCCCGCGAGTTCCAAGGCATGGCTTTTTTGCCCCGCTAATTTTGATTTGAGTTCCAAAAGTTTTGATGTTGAGTGTGAAGAGACGGAGATAACCAATGTGGCAGTTTGGTGTTATATGTGGTTATTCTGGTGAGCAGTGTGTAATTGGTGTATGTGGGAGGTTTCGTGAGTTGGGATGATGCCTATGTTGTGTTTTTGGTAGTTTGTTGTGTGTTGGCATCGGTCACATCAGGAGTTCTGGTTGCTGTCGTGGAAGGCGCCATAATATATCCAACCCTTGCCCCTAAACACAGAACTAGTTTGAAAAGAATGGGGTGTTTTTTAATTTACCTGGCGGAGCAAGGCATTTGCCTTGATGTCAAGGAAAACCACCAAAAACTTGGCAGTGTGGGATAAATTTAATAATATTGATTTGACCAAAATCGATTAGGGATAGTGGGTGGGTGTTGATTGGGCAGGGTGTTTTCTTTATTAATTTCAGTGGGTAGATACAGAGTTATAGTTTCGTACATTTCGGTTTGTTTTGGAGTTGATATTAGTTTTCTTTTTTTGCACTGTGTAACTAATATTGTATACTTACTGTTATTGTTGATCTTCTTCTTCTTCTTCTTCTTCTTCACTTCCTGGTTTAGGCAAGAGTTGCCTGTTCCGTCTTCACTAATAGATGTTAGTGTGCATCGTAATTTGACATTCCCGCATACAGGCTTGGTTGCTATGAAAACAAAAGAAATCTCAATACTTTAAAAATGGCCAAAACACTAGTGCGGTAAGTAAAAACATTTATTTTGATATATTGATAGTGATACTGCAATTTGTATTAATGTCGGTATTAATTCATCAAATCTAGCTTTAAACGCCTCTTCTATTTCATCATCACAGCACACATTGTCTAAAACTTTCTCCATAATCAGGAATAAATCCCAAATCAAATTTGTTTTGCAATTGTAACAAATATAAATGATGGCGACATGCCCAACAATACTTATTATTTCTCCATAGCAACACATATAGCCGATTCACCTTCTGAATTCTAACATTTCTTTTCAATTGTATTTATTAGTGTTTTAGCCAATGACCAGTCTCATGCCCTAGTGGTCAGAGTTTCTGACTACAGTTCATGAGGTCCCGGATTCGATTCCCGTCAAACCATAGGCACTTTTCCTTAAAAAGAATTATTCCTGTGGTTGCCCATGGTCTGGAATTTAGTTTAAGTTTAGGTCAAGAACTTTCCTGGCGCTTCATTATCATTTATCGCCCATCATATCATTGGGATAACGTAATTCCCCCTTTTAGGCGCACCAACTTCAGAAGTGGGTTACAATTACGCCAATGCCAGAGGAGGAAAGAAATAAATAATAGTCAATATCTTAATTACTAAAATAAATACACATAGTGCAAAAAAGGGTATGCAATACTCATGTGGTAAACACATAACGGAATCTCGGAAATTAAAAAAAAACCTCTACGCAAGCGCCTCTTTTTTTTTTTTTTAACTTTTCCTCGATCCGTATCAAGTGTTTACCACACTCGTATCGCAATATACTATATATATTTAGTTTATTGTTTTTCACTATTGTATTATTGGTATTCAGTTTATTATTTTTCATATTGTTGTGGTAATGTTTCACCATACTGCATTGTTCCTCTTGATGGTTTTCTGTTGGTTGCTTGTTGGGTGTTCCTTGGTAATCTGGAATTTCAGCTGTCCGGACCGATGAGCTGAAAGTGAAGCAAAATTTTGGTGTATATGATTTTGTATGTTATGATGTTGAATATGGTACATGATTTTTTTGTCATGATCGGTGGTTATAATATTGTCATAATTTTTTTTGCAAAAAAGTCGTGTCCGACGTCGGTGTCAGCCCGAATGCATCACCAGTAGTCCATTTCTTCGGCTCTAAGGTGGTTTCTTTACCTTAGTTCAATGTCTCCCTATATATGTATTTCCACGTACTCTATGCCACCGGGGCTTTACAGGGAAACGATCTGTCATGATAAATATTTAACCTTGGATCACAAACATACTTTTTTGACTATACAAGAACATTGAGAGTCTTCCTGGATGAGTGATCAGCTGTGTACCAGGGCCAGGGAACATTTAAGACAACACACACTCGTTCACTTACACTAAACAAGGCGAATATCATATGGGTGATGATTATGATGGCCGGATGATGTTCGGGGACCATTTGGGCATTAAATTTTTCCGACAATCGTCTTACAGGTGAGGAAAATTCCCGAACTAAAATACCCAGGAAACTTGTTCCAGCCGGGGATTGAAACGTGCCCACTCCATAGGACGCAACTACTTTTCCCCGAGACCAAAGGATACAACATAAATTATATAAATATATTGGTTCATTAATAATTAAAAATCGCGGATAATACATTAGATGTTAAAGCGAATATACAGTACATAAACGAGTATTTAAATAAATGTATCCGAGAGTTTGTTTAGATGTCCATGCCTTAGGATAAATGTTTAATTACACGAATACTGAACTGTGTAAATTTTAATCCTATATTTTAATTAAAATCATGGCCCCATGTTGTATTATGCCATTTCTCTTTTAAAATGCGGTACAGTAGTTTGAGATCAATTAGAATTGATTTAGCTATCTTAATCATCACCATCATATTTTTATTATTTTTTGTTATTGTATTAAAATTATTTTTAAACCTTAACCGTCAAATTTACTTCACTTTTATTCTTATTTGAATAGTAAAAAATATGACTTTTCTCCCCCCCCCTTTTTTTAAGCTTCGATTACTGCATAGCTTGCATATCTACTTGAATCAGTGCCAGAGTTCTTCAAACTGCGATTACAGCTTAACTGACCCGAATAGGATCTGCAGTCATAAAACAGTCGCAACTCTCCTATTGTTCCATAAAATAATACAAAACATATTATTAGTTTATATTTCATAGTGTCTCTTGTTTGCACTATATAGAGAAGAACATGTAATCCTTGTAATGCAAGCTTTATTTCTTGTTGGCAAGGTTACATTCTTTGTGGCAAGTTTGCTTCTTAAGTGAAATTGCTTTATATAAAGCATAAAATACAATAACAAACTTCAGCCACTTCTACAACGGTTTCTAAAGTAATCCCCACTTTAATACTATTATATTTTTAAATATTATTTTAGTATAGATAATATTTGTCTCGCGTCGTAACCGAGTGGTTAAGGCAAGATGCCTTGGCGCAGAGCTACGGGACGTACGCTAGTTCGGATCTCCATGGGGAAGGAATGTTCTCTTTGAATTTCAACCAGTATAGGACCGATGCAAACCCAACATCTTGAGGAATTTGGGTAGCTAGAAAAGTAGGAGCTGCAGGTTGAGAAAACCAGCTATTATGGCTGGGGACCCAATATGCTGACCACATGTCACCTCTACAATGGCTGGATGATCTTCTACATCTGTAATTAACACACGTGGAAGAGAGGCCGGCTGGTAGGCCAAGGACCTTCTAGGTTTGCCGCTCCATGGAGTTTGTTTCGATAATGTTTGTTGACTCATATGATGCACAAGATCCTCTGGTTTTGTTTCATATTAGGTTCGTTAGAGGGATTCGATGTGAACACCATATGTAATGCGAGAAATACCGATACGATATTCCAACATTTGTCAGATTCTGGATAATATGTCGGGTATTACTGTAACTGTGGCTTATTCAAACCTCATTCGGAGTTCCTGTAGATATTGTGTGGTAGAGTTGGCACGTAGTCTCTATCCTTTATATACTCCTTTAAAAATAACCACATGGGGTCAAATTGAGATTGGTTTGGCCATTTCGTGAAAGCATTGTCTATGTTTCCAATCTGTCCTATCCCGCTATGCTTAAGCACACCACTGAGATAGCCACAAACTTCATTGTTCCAGTGGGGCGTTGCATCAATCGGCTAGAACATGTAATCAATAGAATCTTCATTCATTTGATGTATTGACCATAATTCTAGCATTTCGAGATGTCAAGCCGGTGACTCTAGCCTCCATTTAAAGTAAAGGAAACAGGCCATGCACTTTTCGATGTAATATGGTGCAAAACATGTTTAAGTTAGACGAGTCACATTCATGATCACTGGTTTCTCATTGCTTGAAATTTAGCAAATCTAATTAACTCACTGACACTATCGAACCCACGCGGTCCATGGCCGAAATAAGCTTATATACTCCCCTATCTTTAGCTTATTTTACCAACCATCCCCTCATCACCTTCCTCAAATAATGTTTAATGTTATTCTCCGACCTCATTCTTAGCCTACCTATTGGGCGCTTTCCCTCTGGTTTTCTACACGAAATGTTCATCTTTCATTCCCCATTAGTGTCACATATCCTGCCCATCGCAGTCTATCAGACTTAACTGTTATGGTTTCCCATAATGACCATGTGTCTCACTGTTTTCTGTCTTCTCCATTCACCTGTCTCTTCGTCTCTCTTTGGTCCAAAAAAAACTTTCTTAAAAACTCTATTCTCAAATACTCGTAATATTTTCTCCTTCCTTAAAGTAAGGGCCCATGTTTCTCATCCATATATTATATAATTGGAAGAATAACAGTTTCATATATTTTCAGTTTAACGTTTTTTGAGAGAATTTGGGATGACAAGAATTCCTGTAAATTCGTAAGTTTAGTAGCATGCATTTCCAGAATTGAACTTGTGTTTAATTTCTTTCTCCACCTAAATCTGGTGTAATTATTATTTCTTGGCATTTGAATTCAGCTACTTCTTCAAATTTGTATTCACCTCTCTGTTTATAATATACAATTAATGTTTTATGTATGACCTTATCTACAGTAGTTTTAGCGTTGCATCACCTTAGCTTATGAGGCACTCGATTGATCCGTGTGCCGCCCCTCTCAACTCTTGAAAATTACAGATAAAGAATTTATATGAGTGTAATTTGATAAAAATATAATTTAAGCGCCTTCATATGGAACATCTCGCTTCATTATGTCCCATATATGTTTGGAAGAGTAGTATGGAAACTTCTTGTAGGAAAACCAGAAGGAAAATACCCAGTTAGTAGACCAAGATTGGGATGGGAGAATAACAGAAACCATGATTTGAGAGAAGTAGATTATGTAGCGGATGATTGGAAAACATTAACTCAGGTTATGGATGTGTGGAGAGTTTATGTCTGCGCGGCCATAACTTATGGGTTCGATAGTGCCAATGAGTGATTTAGTTTTTAATTTGTATATAAAGTAACACAAGGCCCACGAACACCTAACTATCCCTATGTAACGTTATGTGTATACTAATGTACTATAGACAAGAATAACATAGTTTATTTTTCAGAAGTGTTTTACTGTTCCAACCCATTGCATGTCCAAACCTACCTTGAAATTTCTCCCTAGAAGCGTTGTGATGTACCAAGGCCGTAAATCCAAAAATGTATCTGCCGTTTTAAAGCGCAAGGCACAGAAATCGAAGCTAGAATATTTTTATTTAGTTCTTATTTTTATATGGTAACCCACTGTACTGAGCAGATGTACTGTACGTCCCTCCTTGAGTTAAGTGCGGAGTGGAGTGAGGCGGGACGCGGCGCGGATAGCGCGTAGTGAGGGTTTCCCAGTCAGCCAATATAGGAGTTGTATTACTTCCCCATAGTTTAAATGAGAAATTTGGTGCTGGATTTTAGTGCCTTGCATTAAAAACGGCAGGTTTTTTTTTTTTTTTTCATCACAACGCTTCTCTGCAAGAAATTTCAAGGTAGGTTTCGACATGCAATGATTGACAGTTCACTTGTTAGTAAACTGGATATCAGAGATTTGGAATGTATTCAGTTGACTGATAATAGTTTACTGATTCCATCAGCTTCAGAGCTATTACCAAATCAGAATACGATTTTTCTAAATGTGCGCTTCATTAAACACGTCTCACTATAACATGAAGAAAGTTCGTACTCAATGGTTAACTCTTAAATTGGCAAAACAAAAGTCAAAAGTGAACTGTCCTGCGACCTGCGTAAGCAGGTGGTGAACAGTTCTTCGATCCACTGAGAGTGGATCCCGGGTTCCACGACGTAAAGTCCATTTGACCCGGATAGGTATGATTTAATATTAAATTTTGATTGCATGTGCAACTTAGATGGCTGTTGACTAGTTTGCAGCAAGCGCTGTGTGAATGCATTCGGAGATGTGATTTGGGGGAAGTTGATCTGAAGGTAAAAGCCTTAAGCAACTTGGTTCGCCCTTTAAATTTTGTAGATATCCGATTAATTATTGGGAATTCAATATTACTGCAAATGCCGCTGCGGCGGACTTTTTATTGTCTATTTTAGCATTCGCTCGTGTACCAAGGGAAACCGCAGAAGAACCTGGTCGAAATAGTTGGTCTCGGGACCTAGTCAAATTTGACTGTAGTTGTTCGAAAGGTGGCCATAAGAAGAGGAGCGGCAACTACACTTTATTTTCAAAAAATGCATACAATAAAATTTGTTTACAATGTGTTTTTACAATTTGATAATTTTGCAATTATATGATTTTATTTTATTTTATTGTCTCTAATGTTCATTATATTTGATTTCACTTTCACATTTGTTGTTCTTCTTTAGGGTTGACCTCCGTTGAGCGTTGCTTGGAGCTAACTGCTTTTCCACCACAGTTGCCTGATTGGTGTTTTTGGTTGTTATTTTCCTGTAAACTAGAGAGAATTTTTTTAGGCGGAATTGGTATTTCATTCTTAAACTCTATTATTTAATAACCATATTCAAGTCCTTTTATTATGCTAAGTTGTTGTATATTATTATAAGGGGTAACTTGCTAGAGAGGACTCAGTAATGTTGTAATATGGCACGAGGGCGTTTGTGTTTGTCATTATTGGGATTGTATGCACCGAGTTCTGGCACTAGCGGATTAGTGTGTTCTTGACATGAGTCGCAAAATTTGTTAGCTGTGATTCTAATAAATTCTGACATGGTATCCATATTGGTTTCCTTGTGCAAGGTTCGCACTGGGGTGACGCGAGGTAGTTTTGTTACCATATATAGGCCCTAGTATTTTATTTTGGTAGACTTGTAGTTTTTTGTGTTTCTTGGCAGCATGGCCCCATATAGGGCAGGGATATGTCAAGATGGGTCTGAGCAATGTTTTGTAAATCGTAAGTCCGGTTCTCATTTCGAGTCGGCTCCTATGATTTAGTATAGGATATAGGTCCTTTAGTTTGCCATAAGCTTTCCCTGTGGCAAAACACTTATATATTGTATCAGTTATTTAAATGTGGTGGACCGCAGTGAAAACGAAATGGTGCGCAAGTGTTATTAATTAAGTAAATTGAGAAATTCTAAAACCAATAAATAATCTTTTCTCGATAGTTTTCATCTTTTTTTAAATACAATTGTTTAATGAATGAGACCAATTGATGTATCTTATAATATACATTTTGAATGTAAGGGCTAAATGTGAGTTTCGGAACTAAATATTGTAATGAAATCTGTTCTTTACGTATTATCCTGTGTCAAGAAGCGTGTGAGCATGGAGTACACTTGACCACACATCATTGCTCGTTGATGAAAATCCTCTGACCTTTACACAACTCTTAATCAAACGCTGTTAACCTTTCCCAACATCGAGAGACGAGCGTTTTAATAGGAGCTTCTCCCAACTCTCGGGTTGCTTTAAAAATCTGTTAAATGCATTAACGTTAAGCCTATTTTTAATTTAATATAGGATGTAATATGAAGATTTCGACTCGAGACATTTTATTTATACTATAACTATTCAGTACCCGGCGTGCGCTGCTACACCTAAATAAATGATCATGTGTTTTTGTATTTAGCCCGGATGAGAAAGGAGGAGGGGGAGGAGTAACAACCTCGTAAAAAAACCAGGGTTCAGTTGGCTCCGACTGATATTACTCTGTAAGGGCCCCTAGCCAGGGTTACGGTGAAGACCTCAACGGCAGATTCGGCGCAGAAGGAGTCCTTCATCACGGCGGATCTGGCGGAAGTGGCAACCCTCTAGATGGGGTTAGTACATCCAGAAGCTGGACCTAAAGCTTCGAGGTGGCAGCCCCACCAATGGTCTACTCTGCATAGCGTTGGTACCGCGATCAGAGGAAAACATATTACTCGTATTCTTCACAATGGGGGCTGCACTAGAATGGACCAGATAAGAAACGAGGATATCCGTGAAGAACTGCAGATCTACTCCATAAAAGAAAATATATTTAACAACAAGATACAGTGGAAAGAACATGTAGAGAGAATGGAAGAAAGAAGATTACCAAATAAAATCTTCCATTATTTTCCAAGAGGAAGAAGAGATGTCGGACGTCCTCGGAAGAGATGGTCTTAGATCTATTAGTGAAGACGGAACAGGCAACTCTTGCCTAAACCAGGAAGTGAAGAAGAAGTAAAAGGAAATAAAAATAGAAATTTATATCGTTATTATTTTTAGATACCCCGTGATGATAACCTGGAGTTGCCCGGGTATCTGCGCATCCCAATGTACTTTGCATAAATGAGCTCAAAGACAAAATTTGTTATTTTGAGTTATCCATAAAAGAATACCCGCCGTGCGCAGCTATGCTAGCCCTGGAATCTACTTATCCCGTTCCTCTTGGCATCAATGGAAAGACAGAAATGGTTTTTGTGAGTTATCCTTAAAATATAAAAATATTCTGTGTAGGCTACATTAATTTTGTGTATTTGTTATGGTTTAGGCAGCGTAAGCCATTTAAGCTTACAAAAAGCTACTTTTTTCACGTTTTTTCACTACAGAAGGTGATTTTTAAGGGTGCGGGGCTTGATCATTAAAACTCTCTTATAACGTATAACCTTCCGGGAAAATCCTAAACATTTTGAAAAAAGCCCCTTGACAATCGGATGGATGGTATAGCAGCACATGCTTGCCCGGGAATCTACTTATCCCGATTTCCTTGGCATCAAATGAAAGACAAAAATGGCTATTGTGTATTATCTGTAAAAAATAAACATATGCTGTCGCGGACTTTTTTGTAGAGTTTATTGCGGTATTCAATTCTATGTACATTAATTGTGTGTATATGTTATGGTTTAGGCAGCGTAAGTCGTTTAAGGGTAAAAAAGAGGATACATTGTAGTTTTTCACTACAAGGGTGTTTTTTTAAGGATGTAGGAGTTGAGTATCTCAACTCTCTTATAGCCTATGTTCATCCCGAGATTATCCTGAACGTTTTGCAGAAAACCCCATCACAGTCGGATCAACGGTATGGCCGTGCATAAAATACGAACGAACAAACAAACAAACAAACATTCATTTTTATATACAGTAAAACTTGTTCAAAGCGGAATCGCATGGGACCAATTTTTTCCACATTAAACAACATTCCGCATTATAAAAAACAAAAAATACCAATTTTAGATTATAGAGCACCATATGTGTCTTTTTATGTACCTTGGATTATTTGTAGTTCCACTGCCGTTGAAAAATGAGGTATAGTATATACGTGTGACTTCGACGGTAACGCGCGAGAAAACAGTCCCGTTTCGTCAGCGTTAAAAATGTCTCTTAGGTGCGTATCCTGAAATTAAAGTATGCAGTTTCGGCTTCCACTTACTAATTATACTTCCGTCCACATCATTTGATTCCCCGCAAATTTAATTCCACACTACATTATGTCGCCTTTTAAAACTGTCCACAACCAACTTCAAGATGCCTTGAAATCTTTATTCCCTAGGGATATATCAGCAGTTAGAACTTGACTTTGGAGCATTGGTCCGGAAATTTGGAATTTTTTTTGTCTTTCTTTTCTCTCTCTCTCTCTCTCTCTCTCTCTCTCTCTCTCTCTCTCTCTCTCTCTCTCTCTCTCTCTCTCTTCATTTCACCATTTCCTTGCATCCACTCATTCATTATTTTCCTTTATGTTTTAAAATCTCATAAACTTAGGTTTTTCCACAGTTAAATTTAGTCATTATTTCGCGTACCATCTTTATACTGTAAATTCAGAACGCTACCTGTGAAAGATACGTACACAATCGGTCTCAGATCTAATTTAAGATTTTACAGTGCACTGGTTATTTGTAAGACAGATGTCACACGCCAAATATTTGTTAAACCAACCTGTATTTCGCAAAACGGTTGTGCAGTGAGACCGAAAGAAAATTCCGAATACAGGTAGAAACTCTATTTCACCCGGAGGCAGGAAACATCACTATTGTTAATTCGCATAACGGGAATTCAATGAAGTGGAAACTAATTTATTTCTCTATCTTTCCGCCTTATAAACTTTTATTTTAATTTTTTAGAAATATCCCTCCGTTTCCGCGTTGGACAGATTCAGTTTTATAGAAGGTAAATACACGTAAAATTACTATTACATTTCCGCATTATTCGCGTTCCGGATTAAACAAGTTTTACTGTACTTCTGAAATGGTAATCATACTAGTACAAAATGAGTGTCCATTTGAATCGAGTTAAAAACTCATCCGTAAAGAGGTCTTGTAAGTTTTTTATTAGTGGTTAGTTAGGTACCTGAGCCAAATAACGTCGTATATACCTTTTACGTCAAAAATATGAAGATGACTACGTGCAAACAAGACTTTATTAATATTTACGTTAGAGTCCACCGCTGTGGTCTCGAGATAGCGTGCTGCCTGTCACGCAGCGGGCCCGGGTTCGATCCCCGGTCGGGACAGTTTTTTCTGGGTGAGGTTTTTATCGGGGTTTTTCCTCGCCTGTAAGACAAATGTCAGGACAACTTTAAGGCCCAAACGGTCCCCGAAATCATATGACCATCGCAATCATCATCATTCATATTCATTTTAGGTTAAGCTTAGGATTAGGGACTCTCCTGGCGTACCATCATCATCATCACCCATCATATCATCGGGGCAATGTAACCCCGCCTTCCAGGCGCCCCAACCTGAGAAGTTGGTTACAAGTATGCCATGCCTGGAGAGAACACCAGGAATGTTGAAAGACAACCTGGGGCATTTGCAAAAAACAAAAAAAAAAGACGTGTAAAAAAGACTTTATTAATATTTACGTTACAACTCTTGAAAATGAGATTTTACGGATATATCCAGACGAATTCCTAAAACATTTCAATTCTTGTATTGTATATAATTTTATTTCGTATTTTGTCGAATATAATAAATTTTATTAATATATACCGTACTTAACCTATACTACAACCAATATAAAACGACACTCCTAAATAGTATAGGCTGTCTACTGGAATGTTTAAGTTATTATGACTATTTTTGGCTAAAATATGAATTAAAACTATATCCAAAATGTTGGAAGACCAAGAATGAGGTGAGAGAATTACATTAACTATGATTTGAGGGAAGTAGATTATACAGAGAACGATTGGAAAACAGCTCGGGATAGGGATGTATGGAAAGGTTATGTCCGCGCTGCCATGAACCTACGGGTTCGATAGTGCCAGTGAGTTAGTTATATCCAAAATGTATGCTAACAAAAAAATCTTCGCATAAACTTAAAATTTGAACTTATGTTTAGGCATTTATAGGCCTATCATTATTTGTATCATTTGCCATTTGATGTCGAAAAGTAAAATATTAAACTTGTGAGAAAAGTTTCACAGTTTTATCTATCTTAATGCAGACTTAAATTGTATGAATGATTCCATCTTAAGTTGGAGTTATTTGCTTCAAGTACCTCATAAATTTCTATTTGAAATTTATGTTATCGCTTTTGTTTTATATACGAGTATGTAAGGGGCACATTATTCGACCAAGGTGCAGAACGTGCATTGATTTCGAAAGAAGTCTTAGTTTGCATTTTATCTCTCTCTCTCTCTCTCTCTCTCTTTTTTTTTTAATCGTGCAATATACTTTGTAGTTATTGTGGAGATGCAAATGAGTTTGAAGTCTAAATTACTATATCGATTGTGTTAACTACAGATTTCATATGTAGATCAGTTGTATTAACATCTCTTACTACCTGTTCCCTGTGGACAGAGACATACATCCTGAAGCTGGAATAAGGCAGATAACACTTTCTCTAATGTTACATCTGAGAGCCATTCTAGAGCTTCACACAGATTGACCATAAATCTAGTAAAGTTCTAGAAACTGCTCAAGTATGTTATGCTTCCTTCATGCAGTCTATGTTCTCACTAATTGTTTTTGTGTATTTCTATAAATATACTTCTGAAATGAGTATACCCACATGGATTTAATTAAAACAATACCATAATTCACTAAAGTTGATTTTTCATGACTAGACTTCCAAAGTTTAGAAATCCATACGTAATACTGAAATTAATTACTTAAGCAAGCTATTTAATACACCTTACTTACTTACTTACTCACTGGCACTATCGAACCCGTAGGTTCATGGCCGCACGGACATAAGCTCTCCATACATCCCTATCCTGAGCTAATGCTTTCCAATCATTCCCTGTATAATCGACTTCCCCCAAATCGTAGCTAATATTATTCTCCCACCTCATTCTTGGTCTACCAACTGGGCGTTTTCCCTCTGGCTTTCCTACAAGAAGCTTCCATGTAAGTCTTTCATTCCCCATATGTGCAACATGTCCTGCCCATCGCAGTCTACGAGACTTAACTGTTCTTATTATATCTGGCTTCCTATAAAGATCATGCAGTTCATTGTTATGAAGTCTTCTCCATTCACCTGTTTGTTCATCTATCTTTGGTACAAAAATTTTCCTAAGTACTTTATTCTCAAATACTTGTAATCTCCTTTCCTCCCTTAAAGTAAGAGTCCATGTTTCGCACCCATATAATATAACTGGTAGAATAATAGTTTTATATATTTTCAGTTTAACGTTTTTTGAAAGGAGTTGGGACATCAAGAGTCTCAGCAATGCATAATAGCACGCATTTCCAGAATTGAGCCTATGTTTAATTTCTTTGTGCACCTCATTCCTATTTGTGATTATTGTTCCTAGGTATTTGAATTCAGCCACTTCCTCAAAATTTCCCTCATTTGCCATTAGCTGTCCATTTCCATTATATAATGCATTTCTACTTGTGACCATATATTTAGTTTTATTGATATTTACTTCCAGTCCTAATTTCTTAGTGTTACTAAAATATTGTGTGTGTGTTGTCCTTTAGTATCTCCCCGCTATCGGCCAATAGTACTACATCATCAACATAAACTCCACCTAGAAATAAAATTTCCTTGGACCCGTTTTGAACCCAAGATATTCAGCTATACACTCTAACGCGTTAACTAATTGTGCTACACAGACAATCCATGAGCACAGACAGTTTCTTTTCCTCCTTTTTAAAACCCCATGTACCCAATAGTAGTGGACTTCTATTCGTATTAAAACAGAGTTGCTTCTATTAAGTAGATTCTTTGATGGGATTTATTCCATGCCATATCAGCTAAGTACAAACGTAATATAGAAATCAATGCACTCACTCAGGCAAGCTATTCTCGCATGCAATAGTTAATTCAACTATTTTTTTACCTGAACCGGGATTTGAACCGAAGATCTCCAGCTTTACGCGCTCACCAATTGTTCTGTTCAGGCAACCCAGGATCATTATTAACTACTGCATGTAAGTAGCTTACCTTGGTACATTAATTTCAATATTGGGACATTCCATACGAAATCGGCAAAAAAATTGTGAAAATTGAACTCACATCTTTAAAAGTTTACAATTTTTTTTACAGTGAAACTTTATGATATACTGAATATCTGAACCGAATTTCAAGTCTTCGCTTGATGTAATTAAAGAGTAATAGAGCTGTCAAATTATCGTATTGTTTTAAATAGTCTCTTTTATAAAATACATTTCTCGAAGTATGGCTATTCCCTCAACTTGAAAAGATAGTCACATTATAGATGATTTCATGCTCTATCGCTTGAAAATTAGTATGTTAATATTTACGTTTTTCTGAAGGGCGTAAATGCAATTAATACGCAATTGACCTTCCTCACCAAAAATTTTATAAAATCAAAAAATACCACATTATTACCTGAACACCAGTTAATTTTTTGTAATTAGTATTAAAGTGGAGTCTTGAAAGGAAACTATCAAAAATAATTATTTTTCCTAAAATCTCCTATGTGTAGACTGCCCGCAATACCTTTCGCGTGAGTGGAGATCGCTCGCTCGTACAAACAATGACGGAGCTACTTGGTAATAATCCTTTGCGCACTTACAAATATTTTTTATTGTTATTATCATCATTACATTATTTTTATTATCATTATTACAATTATTACATCATCATCATCATCGTGGACAAGTGGTTACTCTGTACGCCTCCGATTCCGAGGTTCGCGGGTTCAAACTCGATAGGAATCAATGACATTTTAAAGGCGTAACAATTCTGAATGTAGCTTTCTCCAGAAGGAAGGAAATCCGTGAGTCCCGTGTCGTAAATTTATGGTACGTAGGAGAACCTCGCGCTTGAAATAAATTGCTACATAATAAACGCCATTAAATATAACAATCTTTATTGATATATTCAGTAGGCGGTTAATTTTGTGCTGATTTGGCTAATGTATAGTTTAATTTAAATTACTAAACACCTACGAATTCAAACTGGTAGGCCTATTAAAAATATTTTCTAGAGAGTAGTTTTGTAATGTGTTGTAATATTTTGTACTTGTACCCTACGCCAATGTCTGATGTTGAATATTGTAAGTAATGTTAAACTATCGATAATAATTTATAACAATTTTCATGCTGTTACAAGTAATATTTAAGAGGTATAAATATATTTCATTGGCTTGGTATCACTTACTGATCTTGCATCCCCTACTCATGACATATCTAAGATGATATTAAAATGCACGATAATATTAGCTTTTATTATAAGCTAAATTATTGTTATAGTGTTTAATTTAATGTCTAAACTTCCCATTATTCTCCTTTTATAACACAAAATGTATACCTCAACGATTATTCTCTCATTCCAGAAACATTTAAGAAATTGTAAAATTATATATTAACACATAATATTGTTAATAACTATTGTATACTAATATATGCATAATTAAAATTATATTTAACTTCTAACTCACCATTCAGTCTTTGTAGATCTGCAAACTTGTGAGTTAAAAACAATAAGATATTATTTTAAATTTGACTGTGACACTTAAAATGACGAGATGCACTAAACATACTGATGTAAATCAACTGTCTGAACTTGAGAATTGTTGATGTAAAACAGATGTTTAAGGAAGACTCGCTGATGCTGCATTATTATTGTTTGGTAGGAAGTGGTACGAGTATTAAAACATTCGGTTTTATTTGGAAGTGATATCTTATAACAATACTATTTCGTCAAATTTTTCAGGGTACAATAAAATACACTGAATAAAAAGTTATTTTAAGACTGAAATTAGTAATTATAAGATAATAAAAATTTATACCAGTTTATTCAATTAATGATGAGAGTTTTTATTATATAATATTACATTTAAACTGTAAGAAGATTACGAGTATTTGAGAATAAAGTTTTTAGGAAAATTTTTGGATCAAAAAGAGATGGACAGACAGGTGAATGGAGAAAACTACATAATAGTGAGCTACATGATCTGTATAGGAAGCCAGATATAATAAAAACAATTAAGTCTCGTAGGCTGCGATGGGCAGGAAATGTGGCACGTATGGAAGATGAAAGAGGTGTTTGGAAATTTCTGGTAGGAAAACCGGAGGGAAAACGCCCAGTTGGAAGACTAAGAATGAGGTGGGAGAATAACATTATACATGATTTGAGGGAAGTAGATTATACAGGGGATAATTGGAAAACGTTAGCTCGGGATGGGATGTATGGAGAGCTTATGTCCGCGCTGCCATGAACCTACAGGTTCCACAGAGCCAGTGAGTGAGTTAGTTATAAATAATTTGTTTAATAATTCACAGTAAACGTAAGTAACAGAGCTCTTTACTTCTCACTTCAGCAATAAAATTTGATAAATAAATATCTACTGCGTAAGAATTAAAATATCGCCACTTTTATAAATTTACGGTACTGTTCCATTAAGCAGAACATATAATAATCTATTCGATTTAATGGCAGTTGAAAAAGTCACTGATGAAGCTCTTTCAATAAAGTACGCGCGCGACCTTGGTCGTGAAATGAATCTGCTGCGCCATGGACCCGCGAGTTTTTTACGAAAATAGAACAAAAAACATTTATATTGTCTGAACTATTCAACTCTCCAAAAGGGTAATTGCTGGAAATTAACCCTTATTACGTGAATAGTATCCTGTATTTTTTCCGTTTTCATTTTTTGATATGTACTGCAGTAAACCGCCATAAAACAGAAAATTGACACCGAAAATAAAAATATCCTAATTATAAAAATATCACCCTTAAACTACATGATATCACCTATATAAATATGTTTGAAACAAATTTTTGCTGTTTACTGTTTCAGAAATATTAGTTAGTAAACGTTTTAGTTTACCATATTTACGATAATTTTAGATCATCATAACTACGAACCTATAAATGATAAAAATTAAATTTCTGTATTAATACGTTTATAGATGTATTCACTATATTTAGGGATACACAAAATTAAAAAAATAAATTGCAAGATTTTTTGCTGTCCGATTTGATATGGATTGTCCCTATTACGTTTCACGACTCACGAAGTGAGGAGTGAATTTATCTAGAGAATTTGGAAAATCAAGAGTGGCATTTGTTAGGACTATTTAACGAATAAAATTAAGCTGTTTTACTCACAAATCATTATTTAACTGTAATTATTTCAAAATATTTATATATTTAATGCAAACGGCGATGTTTGAAAACAAATGAGAAACGATAGGTACGCTTCTACTGCTTCTTTTGTTTATCACTGCAACCAGATCATACTATTTATTGCCAAAGGAACGCAATATTGTAAGAATGCTCTCTAGTGGAGAAAAAATGAAACATCAATCTGTATATTAATTCATTTCTGATGTCGTATGATGTAAATATTACAATTATATTTTTCTGGATTATTACCTGGGAAAAAATACATTTAAGAAAGTCAAACAGTGGTTTCTTTTTTTTGGTGGTATAATAAATTGCTACAAATGTTGACATGTATGCACTATATATACAATCTGGTAGCCGTATTTCTTATAGGCTCAGTCACTGCAAAATAACGGTCAGACCTGTTCAGAATATTAAAAAGGAGGAGCTTTGTTTAATATATGGTAATTATAACACTGATAAATATTTCGTGAAACACGACTCTGATTGGTTGTAAAACAGAAATCATTGAAACGTGATTGGTCATTGACTCCCATTTGGGGCATGAGTTAAATAGTCATATAAAATAGACCACAAAGGTTAAAAATTGGCATTACATTAAAAAAAAAGTGCTGTTGTGAAGTGAATTGATCAAAATATTAAAAATGTTTCTATTTTAAAGAAAAGGAAATATTGTGTAGCACTTAGATCATTATTGTGTCCACAGACTGTATCAGGAAACAAAAAGTTAATATACACATTTCGGGTAAATATTGGAGATAGAAAATATGTAAGGACTGTCTTACCATATCAATACCTTTCCATTAGAATATGTCTTCCTGGAAAGAAAGAAATAGTATTAACATTTTCTAAGAATCACATAAATATTATTAAATTTTAATATTCGACTTGAAGAGAAGTTGTTAAGGGTAGTCCAAGCCATTCAGATAGAGAAATGCTGATCTGGTACAGTGTGTGGAGTAAGTTTGTCCAGTCAGCCTTTCTTAACCAATGATCCTATTTTGGAAATAAAAGTGGATAACAGTTTATTAGAGAATTTAAACCAGTACAAATAAATATAAACGCAATGCAAATTAATTAATATAAAATCCTTTAGTTACCCGGTCCTCCTTGTTGGGGTTGATGCATCAGGTCAGTTCTCTGTTCATCATAAAAAAATTCTAAAAGCATAAATATTTAAAGCCGGACGGAAACTCGTGGATGCAAGAAATAAGAACTGGAATAAGAGCAAGAGGACTGGAGGACATGAAGTGGGTGGATAGAGACGATGGAGAAGGAAAATAAAACTTTATGCATAGAAAGATGTGTAAACATTGAACATCTGTATATAAATGTAAAAAAAAATCCTTTAGTGAAAAATGGCTGGATCTAACAAAAAAAGGTATTTAAAATAAGTGTATAGTTATAGAAAAAATTCAATATCGATGAACGAATCGGGGTTGGTTAATAGCGATATTTGAAATTAATTTAATTAACATTTGATGATAACCCAATGGATTGACTAGTAATGTATGAATTGATAATATTATATTAAGGAATACAAGAAGATATACTAGATAGAAGTTTTATAAAACATTGGCAGTTCCTGCATTACTTTATGGGAGCGAAACTTGGGTAATGACCAAAAAATTACAAAGTAGAATACAGAGCGCAGAAATTAACTTCCTTAGAAGAACAAAAGGCTGCACACGATTGAATCGGATAAAAAATGAAGATATAAGAACAGAGTTAAATATATATCCATTGAATGAGAAAGTCAGAGAATATAAAGAGAAATGGTTTACACATGTGGAAAGAATGAATGTAACAAGATTACCAAGAGCAGCATTCAACTACAAGCCAAGAGGTTCAAGGAATGTAGGAAGGCCCGTGAAAAGATGGACAGAACAACTGTGAGGCGGAACAGGCAATTTTTGCCTAGCCCGCGAAGTGAAGAAGAAGAAGAAGATATTAAGGAATAAAAATGTTCGAGGTAGTAATAGAATTACAGGAATTAGCAGCGTCTTGAGAAGACGAGTAATTGCTTGAAACAATAATTAACTTAATTGGAAGTAGAAGGGAGAAATTGTATACTAGGAATCTTAGGTAATATAAAGAACAGGGTTAAGCGCAAGGATTGTGTGAAACCATTAATCTGTTAGGAAATAAAAAATAATAACGTAGTGATTACCAGAACAAAGGCACATTGTAATTTAGTTGTGTTTTGTTTATTTCTCTTATATTATTATTTTTGCGCGATAGTGCGTTTTGTCGTACTTACAGCAATGCCGACCATGATAGAAAGTTCAACTTCCCAAATTCCGGGGTTGCCAACCTAAATAACTATACTGTAATATTACAAACCTCGTGCGGAAAGTATAACCACTGTAAACTACGTACAATGTATATACAAAAATATACCCAAAAGGTAGTGTTAATGTACATTATACGAAACAAATCACTGTATTTTAAATTAACTGAACTTTATTTGAAGAAATATAAAACAATAAATACGTATTTGCCGCCATTTTTATAACTGATTGGTGTCACGGCTTGCTGTAGTCTCAACTAATAAACATTGCCCACACTGTTAACGTTAGTCAGTTGTTTATAATTAACGCTATTATTTTCAACAAAGATGTTATTATTTTACTATTATTCATTCTTTTGAAAACACCATCGCGCAAAAAAAAATCGCTATCGCTCGGTTTTTAAACATTTCCTCATTTCCCAACCTCGCATCGTAATATACTATTGTATATATTTATTGTTATAAAGTTATATGATTAATAAAAAGAGGAATCTTTGTTATATTAAAGTAGAACTTGTACTTCCTTCCAGTCATTTGTCTGAAACCTAAAGAGCAGTTCGATACAGAGTGATAAATAATAAAACGCTAATTCATACTATTATTAATAAGCTACCATTTAGGGTAATGGCTAACGTAATAAATAGTGAAAATAATCAGTAAATCGACTCTACTGTTAATAGTATAATCTGGTAACTTAGCAATCAGGTGACATCACCTGTATGAAGGAAGGTGGCCATCACAACAGTATAGGAATGAACATCGGAATTTTTGCAATATTAGAAACACAATATTATGTTATCAAGACTTTTAGTGTAATGTTGCAAATTATAGTAAGAATTAAATTTGTATATACGTTAGGTCTACTTACTACACATTTTGAAAAAAAAAACATAATATATAAAAAGAGACAATTTAGCTCCAATATAAACACACATAAATAAATGAATAAGTATAAGTATATATGACTACCCTAGAACTTCAATATCATTTATTAGGTCTCGTATCATCGAGGCAACGTAACTGTTGGGACCAAGCTCCGTGTGTTTTCGGGATGAAGAGTTTCGGGTATGTCACGTGATATGCGAACTCTTCCTATAGGACTATTCCATACACAATAACATTGTTAGTTTTGCGTATCGATAAATTCGATTTGTCCATTGTATTAAACTAATTGATATTTTATGTGATTTTGGTGATGAGTATGGCCGAAAGTGCGTCACTTTCGGGTTCTCAGAAAACAAGTATTGTGGTCCATAGTGAATCCTGTCAGTTTAACAGTAATGAGGGGTCAAAACAAAATTATCTCAGGTTTGTACTAAAGCAGGCTACAAAAAAGAGCAGCGAATTATTGTGAAAATCTGAAATTGTCGTTATAAAAATTGTGAAGGAGGTAAAGCAACTTAAAGATCAAGGTGAGCATGGAAAGCTTTACCGCCGGGGGGGGGGAACTCGATTAAACGACAGAAAAATTAATCTGGATGATTTTGATAAATATCTTATTAAAAATGTAGTTCAAGAATTTTATAACAGAAAAAGTGGTTTCAACAGCTAACTATTCCTGAAAGGTAAACAAATATTACACTTTCCATAGGGCGCAAACTCTTTAATAAAAGTTCTCAAAAGTATTGGGTTCAAAAAAAAACAGAAACAAAAGACAAATTTTAATTGAGATACAATTCATTGTTCAATGATGTCATGAATTCCTTGTCAAAATTAAGGTTTTACGGTAATCCGGCAAGGAAATATTCAATCCAGATGAGACCTGACTGGATAGCAATATGTATTACTGTTAATAAATGCGAACAGTCTGATGACTCTTCAATGCACCTGAAAACTGCAGTGCAGTTATTTTATATGCGGGTATTGGTCTTGTAAACCAAAAATAAGATAACCTTTTAGAACTTAAAAGAGGAAATGTATCTCTCGGAAGCAAGAGCGGGTTTGTCAATGGGGTGAAAGTCCTTTACAAGGCAGGAAGCAGCAACAGTAATTACCACGGACGGATGAACCAACAAAATTTTGAAATCTGAATGAAGGAAATGTGTTTGCCTAATATTGTATCTTCTACCATTATTTTAGACAAATGGCCATATCATTCGGCTCTAGTCCAAAATATTCCCACCAAATATTTAACGAAACAATATAAAGTTTACAAAATATATAGTTTGGTTTCAAGCTTAGAACACATACCGGTAAGTTTGTAAAATCTTTTCGGGCTTAGAAACCGGCCGTGAATTTCTTAGTTATCACTAAAAATAAAGGATATTCATATTTTAAAATCTAGGACATTGTTTGACTGGCATGATTGTGTCAGGGTTCGATTACCAGCTATACCTTAGACATTTATATGAGTATAGGTTGTCTAAAGGCTGTCCGCTCTTAAAGTGATCCTCATCAAAACAAAATCATGTGACCTGCTCACTTTTCATTGATTATGGACACCGACGTACGATGTAGAAGCAATATGTACGCAAAAAAGTAGTCCCCTTCATTGAATTAAGAATATATCCTCTGAATATACTTGTTATTTATTCATCGTGAATGAAAATAATAATATTCAAAACATAGAAAATATTGTAAAATATTCCTAAACAATAATTACAACATAAAATAGTTTATTACATATGGATGATGCATTTGAGTCATGCTTCAGTTTATTCTGATGCAACAAAATGACTGAAGATGTCGAGTCTTCTGTTGCTGTGTCGCCATCTAATTTTTTAAAACACAAGTCTGGCAAACCTTTGACTTGTGGTAAAAAACAGTTATTTTAAATTCATTTCACAAGTTCAGTGGAAAATCTTACCAACTTTATTCTAATCTACCCCATTCAATGATAACATGTCTTATATACTTTACATGTGCTCCCTGTCAATGTGACAGTAATTATAGCGCGAATGGCGGAAGGATTCAATTGGCGTTCGTTTATGGTTAGGATCACTCTAAGAGCGGATGAGGTATAACTCTGCCTCCTGGGGAAACCTGATTTGTTAGATGATATGAGAACTAGCTAAATTCAATTAAGAAAGTGGTATATTCTAGTCATTTCGTCATAATACCCATCGATCATTATTTATAATACTCATTTCTATATTTCGAACTGATCGTATCAGAATTACCATAAATACTCCACAGTCAGCCATTTATGTTGGCAGATGGCCGAGATAATAGATTTGAATGTGATTTTTCCTTCCAACCTATATTGATCCATAATTTGGCACAATCTTTCTCACCACACAATTTGGACAGTCCTATAAATGTATGGCTCGAATCCAAGTGTTATGCTGAAAAGCAGTATAACTGCATTCTTTTTTAAATACCACATAGTAAGGAATATCCCTAAACTAATATTGTTTTATTTACGACGGTCTTTAATAACATACATCATTAGGATTGAAATTCAAATCTATACATGAAAAGACAGACACATTTTGCGCAGAGACCTCTTATTTCAGGCTTTAGATTCTCTAACATCTAGAAAAAGAAAACATTCTTTCTGTCAGTCAACTCTCCATGCCCACAGAGAGACTGCTTACATATCCAATGGACCCGTCAGTGTCGATGTAAAACACGAGCTCCATGAGACGGTGCGCTTCGATATGCACCAGAAGCGCTCCGCTGGACAGGTAACGCTACCTGGTGACTTTGTTCTGTTCCACTCGTCAAATGAAATGATGAGCATGGTTACGTTCAGCATGGAGATCTTGCGAGAATAAAGCCTTCGTATTTTTTGGCACAGAATATCCCTCCCAATTTTGAAACGGTTAAATTAGCTAATTCTATGAAAAAAAAAAGACAAAACATAAAAATCGCCTTTAAAACTAATAACAAACTCAACAACATCGTATCAAACAAAATTGAAGTAACAAATAAATGCGTTTATAAACTAAAGTACAAAATTGTGATAAGTTTTACATCGGTAGAACAACAAGAAATTTTAACACAAGATATACTGAACATTTAAAAAAAATCTTAATAACGAAGAAAAATCAAGTTTTGTCAAACAAAATAGATCATACCATCTCAAAATTACACAGAAAGAATAACAACAACAAGATTAGCATCCTAGAAGACATAGAAATTTTAAAAGAAACTAAGAATAAAGACTTACTCGACAAGAACACGCCGCAGAGCCACTGCCCGCAATCCACCTAATAAAGAATAATTAGAATTAGAGGCCCACCCAGCAATTATTACCGTTGTACAATTTATACAACATTAGTATTGTAGCCACACTATAATGGTTGTCCAGCGGCTCGCTTTGTTTCCCCGCAGCTGTTGTATATAATTAAATGCAAAGATGCCGACTACCGCCAGTATAATAATTCCGCATGTTAATCATTGTCAACATTGTCGCACCGCCCGCTTTTATATAAACGGACAATCATCATAGTGAGGCGATAATACCAGTTGAAATGCAGAAGATGAAACATTGTTTTGGAAGACCGTGATATTTTTAACTATTTGAAGTTTTCAAACAGAACTTTAATTTAGTTGAGGACGACTGGTTTATCAGGTACTAATGTTATATTTTTAATATGAAATTAGTAAAAGGGAGTAATAGACGAATAAATATTATTGCGTTTAGACCATATTCTAAAATTGTCTAATATTAGATCCCACAATCCGTTTTGAGACTCATAGTAGCCAACCTGAGGTAGTTGACTCTGAAAAAGAAAGCCATATATGAGCTAACAGTTGACTATTACAAAGATAAATACCAATTAGTATAACTTTCACAGGATTGATGATCGGGGCAAGAGGTACTATACCAGGATCCTTAGCTAAATTTTGGAATTTCTTAGATTTGGACAGGGTGTATATTTCTATAATTGCCATCGCTGCCATTAGAGGATCAATTTCAATTTTAAGAAACTATGTTTACAAAATTTCTACTTTATAGAATATACTTGAATTACAATTTGACATTTTTTAATGCATTTAATCAATTTCGAAAATTAATTGCCTGCATCACTTTGTCCTTGTGGCAATCCTCTAATGAGGATAGTTTTATATAAAAAAATAAAATAAAATAAAAAATGTCAAGTGTCAAGTTTGAATGCCCGGGAAGTAGCTCCCTGAAAAGGGGTGATTTATTTTCCTACAGTAGGAACAATAAATATACCCACTTTTTTTTTTTTTTTTTTTTTTTTTTCCAGTACCAAGAAATATTAAATCATGTTTGCACGTAGAGGCCTGTTAGTTCTTAATTTTCTTCAGGCAAATATTAAATTTTGCAGATTAAAATCTTTTGAGGTATTATTTAATACTGTAAATCAGTTAATATCATTCATTAATAAATGCTTTACTCCTATTTATGCGTTGTTTTATATTTCGATTCCTCCTGTTATAAGCGTTCGTAACAATGGTAGTCTTTCGTGCAGGTCCCGCCGGAGAAGTAGGAAGGGGATACAAATATAATATATGCTCCAGAATTAGTACCGCGCTCCGCAGCGAACTTGGAGCTCTGAACTATGACATCGCTGCTCTAATACAATCTTAAATAGTAGAGGAGATAGTGCATCTCTTTTCTTTAACCCATTATGAATTTCAAAATTATCTGAAAACTGTTTGCCTAACTACACCTCACCCTTTGCGCCATTTTGACATATTCGAATAAGTCTAACTTTTTTTTAGGAATTCCGAATACTACTAGTATACAACTTCTCCCTCTTAATTGATTCATATACCTTTTTGAAGTCTACTCTATATGTTGTTAATTTACAGTGTCATTATATTCCCAATCTTTTTCTACAATATGTCTTATACTAAAAATCTGTTCTATTGTTGATCTGTTTCTTCTAAATCAAAATTTCTGTTCACCTATTACGGGAGTAAACCTGGATACTGAAATATTTGTTAGAATTTTATACGCCTTATTGTTCGGTAAATTTGTATTCATATTTGCGGGGAAATGGCCTAATGGCTCCAATACAAGGACATGGGGTAGCAGAGCGTGCCATCCATAACAATCCCTGGCATTGTCATATAATAGTATGATGCCGCACCAAATATATGCTTACTTTCCATCACTGCGAGAAGTCGTCCAGATCACTACTCTTTATCAAATATTGATTGGTCGGCATTAATTACTTGATCTGGTGACAGACTTTTTCCTTAATGAGAGACGTGTTTTCTCTCGAATTTATGAGCTCTTTGTTCAATATCTGCAGACCTTTCAACCAACCGTTTCCTAACTTAGTGGGTTTTTCTTTTGCGACAGACGATATTATTATTTTATTTATTTATTTATTTCATGTGCGGATTGTGTTTTTATAATGAAACAATTAAAAAAAGAAGAGAATTTAATTTGGAAACGCATTTGCGGTTTGTGGGCTATATTAAAGCGTTCGATAATGTATTAAGAGGAAAACTCTCGACAGTAATGACGGACAAACGATATCCAAAACAGCTTATGAATATGAGTAAATCTATGTACAAAGATACAGCAATTGCTATAGACAATGGTAATTCCACTAATTTCAAAATATAAAAAAATAAATTTAGGAGTAAGACAGGGCAGGGCTGTCCTCTCTCGCCGACTATTTAATATATATATATATATATATATATATATATATATATATATTTTTAGACGCAGCTGTCATAGAATGGCAAACACAGCTAAGTAAACATTTTAAACTAGGAACTACATTGTAGACACAATTATGTTTGCAGACGATCAGGTCATATGTGCAGATTCAGAAAATCAGTTACAAAAAGCCACAAGAAAACCATGGAAAAATATAATCTCAAGATTTCAACGGAGAAAAAACAATGGCCTTTCGGGGAAAATATGCAGTTCGATCGAAAATAGTTTTGAACGATGAAATTATCGACCAAGTACAGAGTTTTAAATAGCTATTTAGGATGTCACATATCTTACAATTGGGAAATGATATGCATGAAAAAATATATAAATTTAAATGTATGTGTGGGACTATTAAAGGAACACTATAAACAAAAACAACAAAAGAAACAATGGTAAAGTTTTATAAGATAATGGCAGTTCCCATTGTGACATATGGATCAGAGAATTGGGCCATGAATAGATCAGACAGAAGATTACTAGGAACTTCAGAGATGAAGTACCTCAGATACGTTGCAGGAGATACTCTAAGAGACCACATTCGCAGTGAAACAATTAGGCAAGAACTAAACAAATTTAATCTAAATGAAAAAATACAAAACTATAAACAAAAATGGCATGAACATATTTTAAGAATGGACTCTTCTAGGCTAACAAAACAAGTACTGTTGTACCAACCTCAAGGCTATAGAGATGTGGGACGTCCTAGAAGACGATGGGAAGATGCATTGTGAGAGCGGAACAGGCTGACGGCCAACCATGAAGATGATTTTTTTTTTCCCCAGTGCCCAAAGTATCAATGTGCGGTCATGTATCATTGTGTTTTTCTCTTCCTTTGTTATAATAATAATAATAATAATAATAATAATAATAATAATAATAATAATAATAATAATAAATAATAATAATAATAATGATCACATACTTCAGGATTTATCATATCCTGTAGGATGTTTGGATCTGACGAACGACGTTGTTTTAGAAGTTTTTTTAATATTTTCTGTGTCATTATTGTTGTAAGTTTTAGGTGCGTTGTCATATCAATTGCTAATCCAAGATGACACAGAAGGGAGGATCAGTTTTTTTTCCCCGTTGGTTGCAAGAACTAAACAAATTTAATCTAAATGAAAAAATACAAAACTATAAACAAAAATGGCATGAACATATTTTAAGAATGGACTCTTCTAGGCTAACAAAACAAGTACTGTTGTACCAACCTCAAGGCTATAGAGATGTGGGACGTCCTAGAAGACAATGGGAAGATGAATTGTGAGAGCGGAACAGGCTGACGGCCTACCATGAAGATGATTTTTTTTTTCCCCAGTGCCCAAAGTATCAATGTGCGGTCATGTATCATTGTGTTTTTCTCTTCCTTTGTTATAATAATAATAATAATAATAATAATAATAATAATAATAATAATAATAAAGATCACATACTTCAGGATTTATCATATCCTGTAAGATGTTTGGATCTGACGAACGACGTTGTTTTAGCTTGTTTTCGAAGTTTTTTTTATATTTTCTGTGTCATTGTAAGTTTTAGGTGCGTTGTCATATCAATTGCTAATCCAAGATGATACAGAAGGGAAGAACAGTTTTTTTCCCCCGTTGGTTGCTTCGTTTATAAATATTAGCCAGATATTCTTCTGGAAACTTCTACTTGTTTTCCTATGAGGTGATGGCTTATAAGATGAACTGCTGCTTCCCTGTAAATCCGTCACTGGTTATATTGTTTCATCACCCGTCACTATGACACTATCATTTTCTTCGTTTGATGTCTCGTCATCGATTAAAAGTGTACTACATCTGCTATTACAGCTTCTCCATCTATCAACTGTTTCCTTATGTGTTGATAAATAGCATGCTCTTCTCCTGTAGGTTCATCTCCCTAAATACCCAAGTACTCTCCAATAGTTTCAGAAATACCGCCCGTCTCGTCGAGGGTGACGATATTGTACAAAATTACGAACTCTGAAAAACTCTTCCCACCAAAGAGATAATCTGATCTACTCTAGCAGAAAACATAAATCTATCTTACGTTTTGTGACCATTGCGCTGCTTAAAGGTAGATAAGAAAATGCAGGGCATTCGTAGAGAGGGGAAACCTATTCCTCCCATTTCCTGCCAATATTGTTGCGCCATAGCAACACCTTACAAGGAGTTTTTCTTTCTCATTGCTCTAACCTCGACTTCATCATTACCCAGTGTAAGGTACATATATTAATTGGTGTTTATCGTATAATGTATCATATCTATACTATTAAAGTATTATTATTATTATATTATTATTATTATTATTATTATTATTATTATTATTATTATTATTATCGTATAAAATGTTGTTTGTACATGAAATTTACATTGCAATATTTAATATATTTTTAGCTCTTTATAATTAGTATAGTGTATATCTATATTTGTCAAATGTTTATTTGTATTTGTGCTGATTGAGTGGAAGATAAGGCCTTATAGCATTAACTCTACCAGAACAAATAAAGCATTGTTATTATTATTATTATTATTAACCCTTAAATTGGCTATGTATCCTATAAGATAGATTGGTTTAATTTGTTTAATGTTTTAAATAAAACAATACAAAAGAGAAAGAGTAGAAATTGCTTGAATTTATGTCGGAGTACACAGTAGCAGTATTTACTTGCAGTTTTACTTCGTTTTGTTTTCATTGTGGTTCGGCGCATTTAAATAATGGGCATGAGAAATTGTTTTGCCAATTTAATCAATCTTACTATTCATATATACTACAAATTCTATTACAAAAAAGATTATATTCTTTTTATAATTATAATTTGTCTAGAATAATTCTGAATATAACTTTAAAAATTATAATACATTAACGAAACTAGAATATTTCCCTTCTGTTCTCCGAAAAAGTTGCCCAAGAGTTTTATTAGTTGCGGATGACGAACTTAGAAGTTACTTAATGTTATTATTTTATTTATTTTTTTATTGCGAATAAGCCCATATAGGACTACCCAACGTTCTTAGAGGCGTTCCTTTTACTCCATATGTCCCTCGTTTTTTTCTAGTATGGGCTTCCTTTAGCTCTTCTGTCCATGTTGTTCCAGTTTTTTCTTTGGTTTGCTCTCTTGGTTAGCCTGCCACTTTAATTCTAAATATATCAATATTTATAACATTATATTATAATTTTTATATTTTGAAATAAGAGGCTTCTGAACTAAATTTGCGGTTCTCTTCATGCCCACATTTGAATTAAAAAGCTAATGACCTCATATGTTAAAGAGCGTTCATAAATAAGGATAGAGCTGTTTCTATGATTTCAGTAAAGGCGACGCCAACGCATCAAAATAATCAAATGTGCATATGTTTTCATGTTTTGTTTGAAATCAACTAATGCCGTTGTTACATTTAGATATTGTGGAGTGAGATGGGGAGGACGTTGCTATGACAACAAGTATGTGTAGTCATGGTAACATGTGTTGAAACAGTCGACCCACGCCTGTCCCCGATCCTTGTGTTATTTTCAGAAAACTTCGCCCAAATCAAACAGAAAAGGGAACAAGTTAAGGTCGTACTAAATCTATACTTTAGAAATAGTTTTCACCCCACCTAACATTATTACCGTTCCAGAAATACGTGTTTTTAACTTAGTGGACTAGAAAATGTGATGACAGATACTACAGTATCTCCTCATTTTAAAGAAATCTATGGCCCATTTACACAAAGTGCTTTCAAATAGGCCTACGTATAAGATTAAAAATTTAAATGAGGTCCAATTTGAAACTTACGTAAATTGTAGATTAGATTATTTTACGAAGGTACGAAATTTGTTAAAGGAAATTAATGCGAATAATTGAATCAGATATTTTTTCAAATAAATACTTTATAACATTTAATTTATTAGGTTAAATTATTACATTTTTTTTTGTAAAATCTACTTTTATCCACGAGTCCTAAGCGAGATTTTAGAATACACATACATCATACACACCGATATATATATATATAAACCCTTGAATTGTTTTTGTTGTTATCGTCAATAAGAGTCAAATTATTTTTCGTTTATAACAGTTGTTTATAATAATAATAATAATAATAATAATAATAATAATAATAATAATAATGATTGTTGTTGAGCTACATAATCTTTATAGGAAACCAGATATAAGAACAGTTACGTCTCGTAGACTGCAATGTGCAGGACATGTGGCACAAATGAAAGAGGGACTTGGAAGCTTCTTGTAGGAAAACCAGGGGGAAAACGCCTAGTTTGAGTGAAATGGGAGAATAACAACCATGATTTCAGAAGTAGATTATACAGGGTATGATTGGAAAACATTAGCTCAGGATAGAGATATATATGTAGAGCTTATGTCCGCGCGGCCATGGACCTACGGGTTCGATAGTTCCAGTGAGTTAGTTATTTAGTTATAATTGTAATTATGTTTTCATATATAGGTCTATAGCTCAATATCATTTATTTATATATCATACATTCTATAATTGGCTCCATTATAAAAATAACACTGGTCAACATGATTTTTGTTCATGAGTACCAATAGTTATACTTAATGCAGTTTTTTTATCGTGTTTTCAAATATGTGTTCGGAATTTCTCCATCACCATAGTTTTCTTATTTCAATTTCAATTAATGAATTTAAATAATTATTTTTAATAAACGTTTTTTCGTCCATTTGTCCATTGTAAAATAAAACCAAATGAGCTAACTCAAATGGTTTCAGCTATGGAAAAGATATATCAAGGCAAATGGAATCCTAATATACTGGCCGATTATTGTTGGACCATCAAGAGGGATGCTCCACAGGCGAAATATAGCGGAAAATCGTAATTTCTTACTTTCTAGGTGAGTCCGAATGTTCGAATATTGTAGAGTTACGAATGTAGAAAATATTAAAGTGTTTGAAATTATAAATGCTTGTCTTTCGGAAACCTTGCGTGATGGAGAAAACCCGGTATCATATTTGAATTCAGGAGAAAAAAATACTATCAGAATCACATATTTTTCTTTCTGAGACAAAAAAAAGTTTATTTTTTGTTGCTCAGTGTAACCTACATATTTTATTATTTATATTGATGAGGTTGGTACAAGAAGGTTTGATGACAATACTATTGTCTGACTAATCTTAGATGAATTCTGTTATATTGAGAAAACGGTCTTTATAATATCTAAAGAGCTTCATAAACAACTTCATTCTATACTTCAATTTCAAAAACACCTAAAATAGGAATACTAGTACAGTATTTTTTTTTTCGCCAACAATTGTGTATAGCCTGTTAATGTAATTATAAATATATAAGGCTAAAAAACTCATCTCAAATTCAATGGAAATAAAATTTGCAGAAATGTTTAAAAATAGCTAAAATACAACACTGGTAAGGTTGTTAAACCCCATATGTAAGATTCACTTAAAAACAAAACTTACTATAAAGATTACGTATAAATGTTCCGGGATTTACCGTGCTCATAATTTGTCACTGATTTTTGGCCACTTTTATAATTGGCCGTATCAGAAAGGACGAAAAAACACCGAACGAACGAAGTACACAAGTAAATCCAGACAGTATAAAGAATCTGGAAGTATATGATGTGGCAAAAAAATATTTCAGATTATGAAAAATTCAAATTTAATAATTTTTTTCTCATTCCTTTTCTTCTTTTCATATAGGCCTTACTTTGTTTCTCTACTTTACATTTCCTTCTTTCTCATTATTTACTTATTTCTTTGTCGGTTTTATTTCATCTAGTTATGTTACTAGGAAATCATTCGTAATGAGAGACAGAGAGCGCGAGCGAGCGAAATATTTGGATAAATTTTGTACACAGAAGTATGGAGGGAGTACCCTGATGTGTGATAGGATAAACGCAGACCGTCTTTTACGACATCTCAAACGATATAAGCCGACAACTTATTTTGGTTATGTTGAAAGGAAAGTCCAGACCAACATTTACTCCTGGTTTATGCAAAACCTCAAAAAAGAAAAGAGTTAAATTTTCACGTCCTCGGAATTGAACAGGCACATCCGAATTTCTCTCTTGTGTATTACTATATACATAACTTCTCGGTTTTGATTTTTCTTTACACGGAATACTGTATTTTCATCCTTTGAAGTGGGAAATCAATTTTGCAAGAATACATGCCTAGAGGTTTTATTTTCTATTACGACTTGCACAAGGGAGAATAAGTATTTCTATTATACCCAGAAGTTGGTCTGGCAGCTTTAAGCAAGAAGTATGCAAAGGATGTGAATAGATAGAAAGAGTGCTCTTGTACTTCATAGAAGCGTGAGTGCCGGATTTTCAGAGTATCGGCGTGAGAAAAAAATATGAAGAACGCAATTCCAACCAATGCACTTGAGTCTCTGATCAATATTTCTCATCAACATAATTAATTCCAACTTGCATCACATTCTTTCTATCAGAGGTTCATTTTAAAGTACGGCTCAAAGTGGAACAGCCCAAGTTTAAATATCACCAGAAATACTTTTAAAATTAAGAATAACTATCAACAATCAATTATTCTCCATTATTTTTGTATGTTTTGTTTCCGTTAAATATTCTTCGCATGCAAAATGATCCTCCAGGATGCATTTTTTAATGTTTTTTACGAGTTCAGATTTCTGTGGCCCTATGAAATTAATTTAACCCTTAAATTGGCAATATTTATTTTTTTCTCTAAATACCCCAGATTGTCATTTCGACATTTCTGGTGTTCTCTTCAGGCATGGCGTACGTGTAACCCACTTCTGAGGTCGGGGCGTCTGGAAGGCGGGGTTACGCTGCTCCGATGATATGAGAGTTGATGATGATGGTAATGATGCACCAGGAGAAGCCTTAAACTAAACTTAAGTTAATTAGGCGAATATGATGTTGATGATAATGATAGCCAGATGGTGTTCGGGGACCGTTTTGGGCCTTAAAGTTTCCTGACATTTATCTTACAGGTGAAGAAAAACCCCGAAGAAAGCCTTACCCAGGAAACTTGTCCCGACTGGGATCGAATTCGGGCCCGCTGCATGACAAGACAGCACGCTACCTCGAGACAGCGGTGGACAATATATCCTAAAATATATATTGCCTTAATTTATTTAACATTGTTTATAAATCGATAGAAAAACAAACGAGTATAAATTACTTAAATTTATGACAAATTATACAATAATGTACGATAATAACTTACAGTTTATAGGTGAGATTCTGTTTTCATTGCGTCCGAAACATTTAAATAACTTACAAGAGAAATAATTATGCACTAATTTAAGTGTTAAATATTTCATAGGGATCATTTGAGATACTAAATAGCTATATGTAAAAACGATATTTTTTACAGTAAATCACATTTAGTAAGATGGTTATTCAGGGAAATAAAAAAAAATTGGATAATGTATATTTATCTTTTAATGATTTTATTATTATTATTATTATTATTATTATTATTACTACTACTACTACTACTACTACTACTACTACTACTACTACTACTACTACTACTACTACTACTACTACTACTGTCCACCGCTGTGGTCTCGAGGTAACGTGCTGCCTTGTCACGCAGCGGGCCCGGGTTCGATCCCCGGTCGGGGCAGTTTTTCTGGGTGAGGTTTTTATCGGGGTTTTTCCTCACCTGTAAGACAAATGTCAGGAAAACTTTAAGGCCCAAACGGTCCCCGAAATCATATGGCCATCATCCTTATCATTATCATCCTTACCATTATCATTATCATCATCATCCTTCACCGGTGTGGAAAGCAACGGGAAGCTACCACACCTACACAATTCCCTAGTAAAGCTGCAAGCATAGCATGCAAATGCTATGATTGCAGTGAAGGACTTGCCTTCGGGCAGAATTACTATGGATGGACTACTACTACTACTTCAGTAAGTTTTCTTCCAAATGTGATTTTATTATGTTATTTTATGATGTATAGTATCTGAAGTAATGACTATGAGAATCAAATGCTCTAGGGACTCATAAAACTATAAACATTTAGTTATGGCCATCATCATATTCTTCTTCATAGACTGAACTGCAAAAGGTTCGTTCCGGTCTCATGTAGAAAACTTGTGCTCTTGGCCGCCCCACACATCTATACCCTACTGGCTTATATGTGAATAACTGTTTTGTTATACGTTCTTGGTTCATCCTTTTAATGTAATCGGATCAGTTTTGTATGTACATATTATTTGATTCTGTCTGTTAAGCGGAATATGTTAATATCATTCCTAATATGTTTGCTGTATTTTTATCTTGTGATGAATGATTTTTTTTTTTGCGAGATAATAGGTTTGGATTTTTTTTTGCATTTAACATGGAACCTTATGTTTTCATCTTGAATAATTAATTTAGCTTTTCGATCGATTAGTGAATTTTCTGTAATCCTTTATTGTTTTAGGTCGTTTTCAGTTTCTTTAAACGAGTTTGATTTTGTTTTGCTGAAAAAATCAAAGATTTGTTTGGTTAATCTGTTAGATTTCATTCTGAGAAGATGACCGTAAAAATGTATTCTCTTTTTTCACATAGTATCTGAAAGCATTTCGAATTATTTGTAGATAGTTTTATTCTTGATGTATATTATTTAATTATCTTGGAATTTTGGCCCTATGATTTTCCTTTAAAATGTCCTTTCCTTTAGCTCTCCATTTGTCTTTGAAATTCGTGGTTAGTGTTTCTCCTGCATACAGTGCTTCTGGCTTGATCACTGTCTTGTAATGTGTAATTTCTTATATTTTATTATACATATCTTATTACTTTTAAATGGGAGTACTGGATTGTATTGACATTTTGTTTTCGAAAAAATACATATATTTATAGTAAAAGTGTACACGTTTGTCCGTTATGGTTATTTCCGTTTTTTATAACAGTATAAGGATACCTTCTGAAGTCTGCTTTAATGTGAAGGGAGGTCATACGTTTTCCCTACCATCCTACTACCTCAATCCATATTTCTGGGAGAAGGAATTGACTTTGACAGAGGCTCTTCATAGGACAAACTTTAAAGGAAATTATGTGTGACCAAGCTATATTAATGTTTAGTGAAGATACGAGTATATGCTAATGTTAGAAATAAATCAATACAACTACAGGAAAAGTAGATTTAGGAATTGGATTGAGTCCTTTCCTGCACGGAATGAGATTCTGTGGTTCAGAGATTTCCCTAATATAACTCACGTTCCTCTAAATTTCCCGCATCTTAAAACCCACTAAATTAAACTAGATCTTGACCTAAATGATTATCTCATAATTTCATATATATATTGCGGAATGTTGAACTGAATCAATATTTGATTTATTTAGATGTATTTCATAATATTGTCTTTTACTCTTTAAGATGTGGAGTAGATCCGAGGTTTGCAGTTTAATAATAATAATAATAATAATAATAATAATAATAGTAATAATAATAATCCACTGGACCTATCGAACCCAGAGGTTCGTGGACGTGTAGACATACGCTCTCCATACACCCCTATCCTTACCTAATGTTTTCCAATCATTTCCTGTATAATTTAATTTCCTCAAATCATGGTCAATGCTATTCTCCCACCACATTCCTGGTCTAGTACAGGGAGAATTTTCCTCTGGTTTTCCTACAAGAAGTTTCCATGTCGCTCTTTCACCCCTCATTCGTGCTACTAGTCTTGCCCATCACAGTCTAAATAATAATAATAATAATAATAATAACAATATCAATTTACCATATGAAGTTAAGATTGGAAGGTCTTCACTTCCACTTCACCAGAATTAAGATTACGCAGATATTAACAATTATGAATTAACTATAATTTAATAAGTAACACAATACACATTATAGAGCTGGTAATGGAAGTACGATATATATATATATATATATATATATATATATATATATATATTCTTGAATAATTATATACAACTTTCCTCGTTAGAGGATTGCCTCAAGAACAAAGTGATACAGACAATTAATTTTCGAAATTGATTAAATACATTTTGTAAATACATTAAAAAATTTCAATTTGTAATTTTGTAATTGAAGTATACATACTATAAAGTAGAAATTTTGTAAAGATGGTTTCTTAAAATTGAAATTGATCCTCTAAATATATATATATATATATATATATATATATATATATAAAATTGTCATCGCTTCCATTAGAGGATCAATTTCAATATATATATATATATATATGTGTGTGTGTGTGTGTGTGTGTGTGTGTTGTGTATATGTATGTATGCATGCGTGCGCGCGTTTTAATAATATAAACCCAGAACTTGATATAATCATCGACTTAACAAATGTACAAATTCTAAAATAAAAATATGGTTGGAAGTTGACTGTGTAAGGAAGTGTTCAGTAAGCTTATTTTGAACTGGTTTTGAGTCGAGCAATCATTGATATAAGAGGACAGGGTGGCCGTACAAGTAAGGATGAGAGTTACTGAAAATAAGATGATAGATGTAGACATATTTTATAACTAGAGTTATTTCTTGATCGTCTCTTTAGGTTTGTGTTGGGAATATAGCGAGTAGAAGCGAGCTTAAATAAAGGAGCGATGAGGTAACAAAGTGTGGTTTAAGAAGCAGTGGTAATATATATTTCGCCTCTCTTCCAATTGGAGCCAAGACAGCACTTCAAATTTATGTGATCTGATTTACGGAGGTTGCATTAGTAACGCTCACAAGCATAATTCTAGGGCATTCGATAAGTAATAGCAACACTGTTGTAAATCAGCGATCTTAGTAAGTTAGTGACCATTGTAATCTTGTAATATGTTGTTGAGCAGTCTAACTAACTCACTGGCACTACCGAACCCGTAGGTTCATGGCCGCGCGGATATAAGCTCTCCATATATCCCTACCCTGAGCCAATGTTTTTCAATCATCCCCTGTATAATCTACTTCCCTCAAATCATAGTTAATGTTATTCTCCCACCTCATTCTTGGTCTATCAACTGGGCGTTTTCCTTCTTGTTTTCCTACAAGAAGCTTCCATGCACGTCTTTCATTCCCCATTCGTGCCACATGTCCTGGTCATCGCAGTCTACGAAACTTAACTGTTCTTATTATATCTGGCTTCCTACAAAGACCATGTAATTCACTGTTATGCAGTCTTCTCCATTCACCTGTCTGTTCATCTCTCTTTGGTCCAAACATTTTCCGAAGAACTTTATTCTCAAATACTCGTAATCTCCTTTCCTCCCTTAAAGTCAGAGTCCATGTTTCGCATCCATATAATATAACTGGTAGAATAATAGTTTTATATATTTTCAGTGTAACGTTTTTTGAAAGGAGTTGGGAAATCATGAGTCTCTGTAATGCATGTAGTCTTTGTTGTATTAATCCGTATTATTGAAAGTCTCGAAATAACAATATTTTGTGAATACATTCACCATTTCTCACATTTAGTAACTAATACCGCCCTAAAAAATGTTCAGTAGAATTTGTTTAGAAGATGGAATTGGAAAGTGCTCGAATATCCAAATTTATCAGACTTAAGCACTTGTGACTATAACTTATTCTCAAAGATCAAAGAACCTCTACGAGGTATTCGATTTCAATCAAGAGTTGATATCCAGAAAACTCTAGATCGATCAGATGAGAGAGATATCCAGAAATGGTGCTGCAGATGAATTTCGCCATCTTCCAAGTATTTGCAACATTTAATTGACTTGATAAGTGACTATAAATGAAGTTCGTAATGTCGAAAGTAACCTAAATCAATTTTTTGTGATGTTATAGATGTTATAGCAGTGTAGCCTTTACTTATCGAAGGGTCTAGTATATTCGTTGCTGTTTTGTATGCCGAACAAGTTAGATGTAATTTTTCGGGATAAAAAATCGAGAAAAAATATTAATTCGGAGTAGGAGTTAAAAGCCGTCGATTCCGATACGCGAGTTAAAGAATCCTCGGATGTTATAGCAAAACCCTATGAAATTTTTAGATATGATAGTTCACCTTCCTTTCTGGCGTCACGATTGCTTTCCTAGCAGAAATACAGAAGTATTAAACCCGGAAAACACAAAAACATCATACTACATACACATATACAGTAGCTAGATTTTCATCGTCCTCGATTATATTAAAAACTTTTTTTCTAATGCCACCGGGTTGTCTCTTATGATATTTCTGGCTTTCTCTACAGGCATTGGCGGAATTGCAATCCAATTCTTAGGTTGGGGCACCTGGAAGGCGGAGTTACGTTATCCCGATGGTACGGAGTTACGTTATCCCGATGATATGATGGGTGATAAATGATAACGAAGCGCTAGGAGAGTTTTTAACCTAAAGTTAACCTAAATTCCAGACCATAGGCACCACAGGAAAAAATCCTATGGTCTGACCGGGAATCGAACAACCCGGGACCTCATGAACAGTAGTCGGTAACGCTGACCACTACCCCACGAGGCTGGCCATATTAAAAAATATTACACTAAAGCCAGGCAAAAAGTTAAACACTGAATCTATGCGGGGATGAGCGGAGGTTAGGTTGTGATTGATCCCAGTACTTCCCACCCCGGACATGGGTGCTCCGTTAGTGGGAAGTTTCTTAACCAGACTAATTTAGTTCTGCTTATTTCCCTATAGATTTCAGCGGTGATATGTGGTTAGTACATCTCCTAGAGGAGACATCTAGTGGGAAATTAGGGTATTACTTGGATGGAGGAAGTTCGGTTAAATTTTGCTCAGAGGTCCTTATATTCCGTCCTGAGGTTCTTTTACGAGCCAGAAAAGTATCAGGCTCTGGAATCACGGCTTAAAATCCCTCCCGGAAGACTTGTCCCTTGGTTTTTTTCCATTCTAAAAGTCCGTCGACCGCGGCCGGGTTTAAACCCGCGATCTCGGGAATAGAGGCAAGGAACGTAACCACTAGACCACCGCGGCCGACGGAGGTTAGTTTGGGTTAAAGATTTTATTACTGAATTAATACAATATTTCCAGTTCGCATTGAAAAATCATGAGATATACAACCATATCTTGATAAAAGTTGAAACTGTATATATCTAATACGATTTTTCAGCGGTTTTTACCCCAGTATAACGGAACATGTTAGGTTATGCCCGTAAATTATATCGGTCTTCGTACATTTACAATGACAATTGTGTGTGTGTGTGTGTGTGTGTGTGTGTGTGTGTGTGTGTATGTGTGCCACCTCTTAGTGTAAGGTTAGCATATCTGATTAGTACCCCAGGGGCCCCGAGTGCGATTCCCTGCTATATCTTTTTTTTTATTCTTCTGCTAGGCAGTGAAAGCAACCATTTCAGTTAACGTTAATTCTTCGGTGTCTTGCAACGGATTTATTTTTATACATAGCCTACATAGACTGAATTATTTAGCCTAATCGTGACCATGAATAGTTAAGAATGGTCAAATTACCCCGTGCACGCTGTTGTTATCAAACAATAAGCCTGTATGCATTTTTAAAAATATACGTGCATTCATACCCTCATACACATGTAACTTACATACTTACATATAATAGATTGTTTTCTTTGAAAATTTTAAAGTGAATTAAACGTTAAACCAATAAAATTGTCCTCCACTATTTAAAACATATGTTAAGATATTCGTTGCAGGCCTTTCGGAATATGTTCAATCTTCAGCTGCTGATATGAATATGGACCGTGTTCCCAAAGGCCAACAACGAATTTTGTTAAACTGAAGTTTTACATAGTTGAGGGCGACTGAGATCTCAGCTATAAATTTAATTTTTATATTTTTATAGTAACCTGGATCTCAAGTCAATTCACGTTTCTGATGATTTTCATGCAAAATATGTTCAGTAAGAATGAGCCACAGACCGGAAGATATGCACTTGCTATTTATTTGTCTCACCTATGTTTAACATCGAAATGTCTCTTTATAATAGAAACGTTAACGAAGGTGCTGGGAAAAGTCTCGCTAGAGATTGTGGAGATCACATCTGTTAAAATGCATTATCTTTTGTCATTGGCGACGGTGTATTAAAGCAATTAAGGTGTTTTAGATGGGGAATTTGTTAGGTTCTTGTACTATATAGCGTTTTCTTTAATGTTAAAGGTGATGAAGTAAGGTGATTACTGATTATGAATAGCAGAGACCTTTAGTTGGATAGTTTAAAATGTAGAGAAATTTAATTAAATGTTTAATGGAATCTTCTCGCTCATAAACGGCTTAAGGACTTAATCTAATTATAAGACGAACAGAATCACTATCCATTCTTTTTAGTCTCTAAATGAGACAAGCGTTAAAACCCTTAAAATAACGTATCATGAAAATATAAGATTTTCAGATATTGAAATATGGATTTTATTCTACGTTCTTTGGCATTTCTGAATTTATTCCAGATTCGTGAACTTCTACAAAACAAATTTATCTGTCTTTTTTTTTATTATAAGCCAATTATTTGTAACAGTTATGTTGAACGGTGTGTTAAAAATGTTATAAGGTTATAACATTTTATTTGTCATAAAAAGTCATTTTATATTCTTACAGGTATTGTATTATGGAAATTGATATAAAATAAAATGTTTTGATATATTTGCATTAATAGATTCATATACACACAAAACACACACGTTTAATATATAGCGTTTACTTGCTTATGCTATTTAAAAAATCCCTTACATCGCATTGCATGAAAAATGTGAGTCTTTTCTCAATCTTTTTCTACAGTGTCTTGAAGTTCATTACTTAAAATTATAATAAGATAACAATAATTATATTAATATTACAAATTTCTCACAAATATATCAAACTTATTCCCTATATTGACTGGTACGGCAGTCGATTTGCCCTTTACATAAATTGTGTGGTACTGCACTAAGCAGGTAAACATTGAAAACCACACGTGCTTACCTGGTCTTTCTCTCTGATACAAATAATATTTGAGTGGACTGTATAAATGAAGTGATATAAATTATTGCTTTTATGTTTTAACCTCTATGATAACGTTATATTTATATTAATATAGAATAATACAAAGAAAACTTTTAATCACATAAATGTATTCACGTGGACAATGTGCGTGTGAAATAATCAATATTTAAGTAGGCCCCTACTCAATTTTCTTGATGTTCACTTTGCGATATTGTCACTAATACTTGTACTTGACCGTTACTCACTCCAGATTATTGGCTCTGAATGGCCCACACTTAACACACAAATACTTACATTCTGTTCGTACTATCTCCTCTGCTATTCAGTTTTGCACTAGAACATGTCATCAAATCATTAGAGGATGAAGAAGGCCTAAACTGAATGGTATTAATAAGCTGTTAGTTTATGCTGATGATGTAGTTATTATTAGGCGATAGCGAGGAGATAGTAAGCAGCACACACATTATTGTGACCGTTAGAGCAATCTTTAAATTTTCGTTTAAGATGAACTCCTACAAACTGTTAGTTAATCCATCACTTTTTGGGTCGTTCCATATATTTTTTCCAGCCGAAATTATGTTCGAATAGTTAATAGGGTGGTATATTTTGCAGAATTCATAAGAGGAAGTGGTATCAATTGTTCCAACATTCGTAAATGGTGTCATTAGGTTCGTTCCTAACTCTTGACGAATCTTCGCAATCTCATTTTCGATGCCCACAGCCACCCTAATTTTGGTTAATTCAGAGTCCATATTTCCGGGACAAAAAAAAATATTATAAAGATTAGTGTAGCCGTAGTTGTTCCAATTTTTTATATTATTACTAGATAATACCCGGCGTGCGCTACTACGTCTAATTAAATGAAAATTAATGTGCATATATGTTTAGTTGAATAAGTAGGAGCAAAAATAATTATACATTTATATTTTTTAGGTACCCCGTGTTGATTACCCGGTGTTGCCCGGGAATCTACTTATCCCGATCTTCTTGGCATAAATGAGCTAAAAGACAAAATTCGTTATTGTGAGTTATCCGTGAAAGAATACCCGCCATATGCTGCTATGCTTGCACAGGAATTTACGTAGGCTACTTGTCTCGATCTTCTTAGCATCAGTGAAAGACAAAATTGGTTGTTGTGAGTTATCCGTAAGAGATAAAAACATATGCTGTCGCGGACTTTTTTGTAGAGCTTTTTGAGATATTCAATTCTGTGTACATTAATTTTGTGTATTTGTTATGGTTTAGGCAGCGTAAGCCATTTAAGCGTCCAAAAAGCTACTTTTTTCACGTTTTCCACTACAAAGGGCAATTTTTAAGGGTGTAGGAGTTGAGTATCACAACTCTCTTATAGCCTATGTTCATCCCGGGAATCTCCTGAACATTTTGCAAAAAGGCTCATCACAATCGGATCACCTGTATGACCACGCATAAAGTACAAACAAACAAACATTCATTTTTATATATTAGATATGCCTGATTTTGCTTAGTAAAATAGTAATCAAATTATGTTGTATTATTGTTGTTATTATTATTATTATTATTATTATTATTATTATTATTATTATTATTATTATTATTATTATTATTATTATTATTATTATTACAATTATAACTATTACTATATTTTAAGGTGGCAAACACTGGGAAGGAAATTTGATTCTGTAGAACGATATTTTTTAACTATTATGAAGTCATATGAAATTCATCTATCTTTGCTTTTCCGATACGTCTCGTGTCGTTTCAGTAGGCCTATTGTTGGGAAAGCGCCTAGATAGGATGAATTGCTAATGCGCTAGTTCCTTAAGAGAAATTGCTCGCTGTTCCGTCACATTGTCCGGTTTCCAGATCACCAGGACGCTTTACACTCTGATGAATTTGTTACACTCGAACGAACCCAGTTCTTTTTTGCAGCTCTTGCTTTCTGGGTTATCGGTAATCGATATTAACAAGTGCCAAAATATTAGCATTGGATATAACGTTGTGACATCCTGAAATGATGTATTTTGGATACGTATACCATGTAAGTATCTGATACAAAGTAAAAACTTACTTTTACTTAAAACTGCTTCATCCATCATGTGTTTAATAATTTGAAAATTTCTCTCTCTCTGTCTTTCTATATCTGTCTGCCTTAATTTAATATCTCCTTTTATAGGTACTTTCACGTTCCCTACGTCACTCTGACCTTACAGGGACACATCTCGGAAGAGGGTTTTTAACTCTAGAATACATACAACCTTTGTCCACACCAGGATATGTAAGGCCTCTCTGGATAGCTGATCACCTCAATGCCAGAGCCACCTCCAAGGCAACACGAACGTCTAAAACAAGACACACTAATCACTCCTACATTCATACTAAACAAGGCGTAAACGATGTGATTATGATAGCCCGATGATATTCGGGTGCGAATTTGGACCTTGAAGTTTCCTGGCATTTTTTCTTCACCCAGAAAAATAATGGCTCCTTATATTAACCTAGAAAACAAATTATTTAACCTTTTTACTCAATTATTAATTTAAAATACATTAAATTAAGACAGTGCCTATTTCGTCCAACCATTCATTCCGCCCTTAATTAAAATATTAATGATTATGCTACATTTGTACGATCAATATACCGAAATTATTTATAATATAATTATAGAGTTTTTATGCAGTCAAGTTCCTATAATATATTCTCATAAATGAACAACGAAGCTGTTATTCAGAACCTGTATATTCGTGATAGTGCAAAACAATGTGCGCCTGTATATGCAAACGCATAGTGATATGCACAACACAGCTGTTATTGAAGTTGCCTTTACGCTACGGCGAACTCGTTCCTCATCACAAGCTCTCACCCAAGTACATTGGTGCCAAATATTAAAGTTGCGCATTTGTTGTACTATACTATGAAAACCAAACATAACTAGCCTTCTGCTGTTTTCGTATTTACTCCAACATATCTATCCTTATTTCTTCTTGTTAGAATACTCTTTCGTCCATCATTGAGACATGGATGCCTCCTATCGGGAGGTATCTTAATCATTCTAGTTTATACTTATTTTCCAACAGATGTCAGTGAGTGGTACGTGTTTCAGCGATAGGTCTTAATGAGACATTTAATAGAGAAATATTACTAGATTGGATTAAATGTCGGTTAAATTGTGCACAGAAGTAATTTATTCGGGCTTATGGTTCTTTTACGAGCCTGAAAATCTTCAGACACGAGATGTCCTTCCTGGAGGATTTCTCACTTGGATTTTTCCTTCCTAACCGGTTCGGCTTGAACCCGCAACACTCGGAACTAGAGGCAAGGAACATAACCACCGAGGCCGACCTATGCTTATTTCATCAAGTCAAATACGAAGATGTTGTACTTACTGGTTTTTGGGAGACAGATACGAAATATGGGAGTACTAAAACGGTTGATGCCAAGAAATTGAATTAATTCTATATTTGATATAAGTACACGTTAAGGGAAGAAGAAGAAGAAGAAGGAGAAAGAAGTATTTATAGGAAAAGTAATGTTTGATAAACTTAGGGGAGTTCTCGCATACAGCTGCATTCATACTTAAACGTTTTATACTTCCCATTTACATCTGACGAGGATGTCCTGCACCAATTGCATGCCTAATATACGCATTAAGAAAGGTTTGACTTACTTAAACATAACCTCGCTCCAATAATCTTACCATTTTTGTTTTCTTAATGTGCCTTGTCGATTTTTTATATTCATAATAAACTTTTTTTTTTAAATGAAGATAAATTTTTTAATATATTTTTAAATTTCAGAAGTAAGTACCTCAGAGGGTACCTTCATGTCACGAATTATGGGATATCAAGTTAATATTATTGGCCAACAACGTAACTAAGGTTTCCATGGCTTTTCTCATGCCGTCAAGGCAAAGTACTTATTGGATTTTCATTGTTACATACCATTTTTATCGATCATAATTTAATATTTAATTAAAAATTAAAATTAATGAGTGCAATAAACATATGACTACACACAACAAAGATATACACAGCCAATTTGAGTTACCTAAAATCTTGAATGTGAATAAGAAGATAAAAATTCTATGAATTATAATAACAAATAATTAAAATTTTTAATTGAAAAATTATAATTTAAATAACATGTAATAAACACGCGACAACACAAAAAATACCATAAACTAAGTGGTTTTATCGTACATGTAATAGTTTACTTTTATTCGAGTTGATAATATACAGGCCAATGTGAACTTTCTCAATCCTTACAATAAAAATGACGTTCCTGCGTGTTATCGACCTCAAGAAAAAACAAACACTTATTTCATACATAGAATAAAGTCATCCCTGAAAAAATTACTAGTTATAATAAAAGTTTGGGAATTATTAATCAAGTTATGAAACCATCCCTTGTACAAAGAACACCAGATTACGTTTATATAACACTTTGGCTAGACCAGTGTTGACCTATGGTAGTGAAGCATGGACACTAAAAAGACAACATGAAAGCAGAATAACGGCTTGTGAAATGAGATTCATGCGCAGAACAACGGGTTACACCAGATGGGATCGGAAAAGGAACACCGATGTCTTAAAAGAATTGAAGACTACGCCAATGTTGGAATATATTAAACAGTACCAACTAAATTGGAAACACCATCTTGAAAGAATGAGTTCAAATCGGATCCCCAAAGCTGTTTATAATTATATACCAATAGGACGAAGATCTCTGGGCCGTCCTATGAAACGCTGGAGGGAAAATTTTCTATAGGATCGTAACAGGCCTTGGCCTAATACTTGGAAGGAAGAAGAAGAATAAAGTCATCTGAGTTTAAGTTTTACAATCTACATATTCACCTGATGATCTTAGCCATGGTTTAATTAAAGACATTAAAGCGTTTATGAGGAAGCAAGAAAGAACATATTTAAAATTGAAAACATTGGAACATAAATACTAAATCGTGTAACTTAAAAATCTGGAATACTGAACAATAATCATACATAATAAGTCTGTCGAACACTTATTAGAGGTCAAGCATTTTCAACCGACATTAAACCTTAGGAGACAGTCTGGTATAATTAGATTGTCAATGGAAGTGAAGAAAATGAATTCAAATCAGGTGTCTGAAAGTCAAGTTTTTAAAATCCAAAACTCATGTTAGATCTGACGTAATTATCTCATTACTCTACGGAGCAAGTTCGATTTGCTCTGCTCTGGTTTTATTTTTTATTTATTTATTTATTTATTTATTTTACCTGATGGAGTTAAGACCGTAAGGTCTTCTCTTCCACTTCACCAGGGTTAAATTATACATACAATAAAAATTATGATTGATACATAATAGATATAGACTACACAATATAAATTTGACAAGGGTAAGAAAGAAAAATATAATAATAATAATAATAATAATAATAATAATAACAAAAATAATGATAATAACAAAAATAAAAACCTATAATTAGATTAAGTAAATAGCTTGGTAAAGAAACTTTAAAATATAAAGAAACAATAAAAGTATACATGGAACAGGGTTATATATATTATATTGTCTAAGGAAATATGAAGTGAGTTTCTTTAAACTGTTTTTTTGAGTCGGGCAGTCCTTGATATACGAGGGGAGGGAATTCCAGAGTCGTGTGGCTGAAAGAAGGAAGGACGAGGAATAGTGAGATGTTCGATGTGGAGGAATAGCTAGAGCTAGATTTTCTCTCGATCGTGTGTTTAAATTATGGTGGGAGGATAGCGAGTAGAAATATAAAGAGGTGATGAGGTGGACAAAGTGTTGCATAAGAAGCAGAGGCAATGTATCTTTCGCCTGCCTTCCAATCGGAGCCAAGACAACATTTCAAATACTGGGGTTATGTGGTCTGATTTACGGAGATTGGTGAGAGGAGCAAAATACAGAGGATGAGATCTGTGGCAGTTCCTAGAACTGCGCCAAAGTAATGCTGTCATCCTAATTGATTTGATTGTATTATTATTATTATTATTATTATTATTATTATTATTATTATTATTATTATTATTATTATTATTATTATTATTATTATTAGTAATATTGTTATTAAAATAAAGACATACGAGAAAAAAAGAATATTAAATATTCAATAGTAGATTATGTAAGATATATGCAATTAAATTGGTATGAGTCAATCATAATGAATTTAATTCTCCCACTTCAATCTTGGCCAGCCTACTGGGCACTTTCCTTCTGGCTTTTCTGCAACAAGTTTTCATGTTTTCATATCCTTCTTCCATTCTCCATTCGTTTAACGTGTCCTGCACATAGCAGTCTATGAGATGTGCCTTTCTTATTACATGTGGTTTCCCATAAATATCATGTAGGTTACTGTAATGCAGTCCTCTCCATTTACTTTTTTATTCGCCTCTCTTTGATCCAATCATTTTCGTAAGATATTTATTCTCAAATACTCGTAATTTTTTTTTTCTCCTAGCTTAAACTAAGAGACCATGTTTCGCATCCATATAATATATCGGATTTGTCATATAATAGCCTTATAAAATAATAATAATAATAATAATAGTAGTAGTATGCATGGATCCAAAAAAACTGACTAAATATATCGTGGACAGCGAACTATCCTGTGCTGTTAAAGGAGGAAAGTTCCTAGATTAATTGTATTGTAATTTGAAGTCACGATATAGGCATATATATTAAAGCACGTGTAAGTAAATTGAATAAAAAATATAACTTCCATTGATTTTTTTGTAGCAAACAAAATTTACATTGTTAGTAAAGTGTTGGTTAGATTGTAAGTGAATTTAGTGCAGTTTTCTCTTGAGGTCTAGGTGAGCATATTTATTATTATAAAACAATGTAGTCAACTGATGGATTAAGACAGCTTCTCTTTTGTTCATATTCACTGTTACATCCTATTAAATTCACGTTTCATGCTTGAGGAAAACAACAGCTAGAAACATGCTAGTGACGTCCGCTAATTAATGTGGATAAAATATAACAGGTCATGTTATTTGGTATAATATAGGAAACAGAATATTAATTATGGAATATCTCAATGTTACATTATTATTATTATTATTATTATTATTATTATTATTATTATTATTATTATTATTATTATTATATTATTATTATTATTATTAGTATTCCAACTTTGCGTCCACAATCACACAAAACCCTGGAAAGAAAACCAGCTAAAGTTAAAGGTAAACTTTCCCACCTCAAACCTTAGGAAGCTCTTGGGTAGAAAGAGATTAAGGCTCCCACCTTTCTTGACGATCGGCACGAAATGCCACGGGTTGTCAGCTCTGTGTGACGGCTGCCTTTACCCCCATAACATATGTATATTACTCATTTCCGTTAGAGTCTCAGTCGATCCCAGGGGCATGGTGCTACCAGAAACTTTAGCCAGTTTAAAAATCCTAACTCTTCGGATATGTTACAATTGATCATAAATCATCCTAACACAATTGTGCGCAATATAGGGTATATACTACAGCAATGTGCTGTACACCGAAACATATTCCCATACCTCAATACTTGATGGACCCAGGGCACTGAAATGAGTGCTGTGCTATAGGTGGAGTAGTGTGGCCCATTCTGCACGGTCGGCTTTCGGACTCTCTGTTTGTCCAACCGTGTGGTTTACGATGTCCTGCTCTAAAGAGGTAACACCTCATTTCACCCAACTTCACATCGACTACCGGGTAAACATCACACGCCCTAATCACGCGAAGGCTAAGTGGTTAAACCCCCAACTGATAACCACTGAGCCTCAACTGCTTCCAGACGTGGCACACCAGGCAATGCTTAGATCATTGCCACCTCTTAGTTTTACTGGAACCCGCGACTTTCCAACTTGCAACATATTGCTTTAGCCAACTACTCTACAGCGTGCTGTGCGAATAAAATCAAGTACCAGCTAGTTTTTAGAATAGGCAGTTCAATTCTTCGGGTATACCTCTGAGCTATAGCGCTTCGTTTTCTGCAATGTTCAGAAACATACTTACAGAGTTACTAAATGTTAATAACAGTCAACTACTGCTGAAAGAGAGTGCAATTTTGTAAGTTCAGTATACTATAATTATTATTATTATTATCATATTATTATCATTATTATATTATTATCGTATTATTATTGTTATTATCGTATAAAATGTTGTTTGTACATGAAATTTACATTGCTACATTTAATGTATCTTTAACTGTTTATAATTAGTATAGCGTATATCTATATTTGTCAAATATTTATTTGTATTTGTGCTGGTTGAGTGGAAGAGAAGGCCTTATGGCCTTAACTCTGCCAGAATAAATAAAACATTATTATTTTTTTTATTATATAAACTAGAGTGCAGTGTCTTAGGGTCAATTTCACCAACAGAGGTAACTGTATTACGCCAGTTTTCCCCATGTATAATACATAGCTTAAACTGGCGTAATATAGTTACCTCTATTGGTGAAACCGACCCTTAAGTGTAATGCTTACGGTGGTAATTGCACAGTTATCGCTTTCCCCAGTCTACATTGAGAAGCTAGTTTCATTGCAAGATACGTATAAATATATAATTATAATATAATGTGTTTTGCGTAAATTGTGTGTGTTAGGGATAGCCTTAGCTAATCTATTAGGTTACATGTTTTAATGAATTATCGATTATGCCTGGCCCGTTGTGATACATCATTTTGTCAATGAAAAGTGTTCTGTCACAGTATATCGTATGTGTTGTGTTATCTCTAATACACCATGCTCAAATATGTTTGGGTACTTCCTGTTATTTTTAGCAAGCAAATATGTCCTTCGCCGGATGTAGCCTAGATCAGAGAGCATAGTATCAGTAATGTTGAATTTTGTTTCAATAGTTTTTTCCTCTAGTTTGTGTCTATTTCGCTACAAAATAAAACAAATTCAAAAGAGTTTCGAAATGTCTTCATTTTTATGGCAAATGGGTGTGACTGCCGAACATTGTAGGCTATATTGTTGCTTAAGAAGTTTAATCATGACTACTTCTAAAGTTCATTGTGAATCATCGTTGAGATTCTGTAGTAAAATGTTATAATATTAAAATAATTACATGGTATATCAGTCGTTCTCAATTAAAATTAAATTCTGTTTAAAAATTAATGAATATTCTTATTCTTCTTATTCTTCTTCCTCTACGCATGAAAGCTGGCAGCCTGTTGCGTGTTCATTCACTACAAGTCCGAGGTATGGTGACGTCCTTCCATCGTAGTTGTGGTCTTCCTAAAGGCCTTTTCTGCTGAGGTGTCCAGTCACGTACTTTCTTCACTAGTCTATTGTTCTCCATTCTATCTATGTGATCGTTCCAATTTAGTCTTCTATCGTTTAAACAAAGGTATATAGGTTCAATTTCACATTCTTCTCTAATAACACAGCTGCGAATTTTCTCTCTCAGCGATTTTCCTACGATTTTCCATAAAACTTTCATTTCGGTTGTTTCATTGATTTGTTTTGTTTTTTTGAGTTTCTGTTCGGCACTCACAACCATATGTTAAAACTGGTCTTATGACAGTTCTGTAAATTCTTAATTCTGTATCTGTTCTTAAATTGTTATTTTTCCAAACAGTATTGTTCAAACATCCCAATATTTTGTTTGCATTATTTGCTTGATGGAGGATTTCATCTGTTATTCTGTTGCTGCTATTAATTTATATTCCTGAATATTTGAATGTCATGACCTGTTCTATACTTTTCCCTTCTATTTCTAATTTAACACGACATGGATCCTTGGATATTGCCATTGATTTGGTTTTGTTTGTTGAGATTTTCATGTTATATTTTGTTGCAATGATTCTAAATTTGTGCAATAGCATTTGCATATCATCTTCACTTTGTGCAATTAGAACTGTGTCATCAGCATAGTTTATTACCTTCAGCTCTTTGTTGCTTATTTTAATCCCTTGTCTAACTTCAACCTTTAGTTCTTTGATGATTACATCCATTATTAGTGTGGGACAATATGGGACTTAATGATGATTGAATGTATATTATTTAAAATAATTTAAACATAAATTCATTTTAGTTGAGAACGACTGATATACCAGGTTATTATTTTAATATTTTAACATTTTAATCGTGAGGAGAGAGGCTCTTCCTCTATAAATGGAGTATGAACACATTAGCTTGCACCTAGAATCTCTAGATAGTTATTTTCAGTAAACTATGTGTGTTTGTTATTGAATTTGTCAACTACATTGTGGAAGTTCTAACTAACTCACTGGCACTATGGAACCCGTAGATTTATGGCCGCGCGGATATAAACTCTTCACACATCCCTATCCTGAGCTAATGTTTTCCAATCATTCCCTGTATAATCTACTTCCCTCAAATCATGGTTAATGTTATTATCCCACCTCATTCTTGGTCTACCAGCTGGACATTTTCCCTCTGGTTTTCCTACAAGAAGCTTCCATGCACGTCTTTCATTCCCATTCGTGCCACGTGCCCTGCCCATTGCAGTCTATGAAACTGAACTGTTCTTATTATATATGTCTTCCTATAAAGACCATGTAGTTGATTGTTATGGAGTCTTATCTATTCACCTGTCAGTTCATCTCTCTTTGGTCCAAAAATTTTCCTAAGAACTTTATTCTCAAATACTCGTAATCTCCTTTCCTCTCTTAAAGTAAGAGTCCATGTTTCGCTTCCATAGAATATAACTGGTAGAATAACAGTTTTATATACTGTATTTTCAATTTGAAGTTTTTTTTAAGAAGTTGGGGGCGACAAGAGTCCCTGTAATACATAATATATGCATTTCCAGAATTGAGCCTACGTTTAATTTCTTTGTGCATATCGTTCATATTTGTGATTATTGTTCCTAGGTATTTGAATTCACTTCTTCAAAATTGTTGTGGAAGTTCACTATTTTAATTTTGAATATATTAAGAAATTGGTGATTATGTTTGAAAGAATCATGGTAATGAAATTCCAATCAAACATTTACGTTGACGACCGTAGAAAAGCTAGGGAAAATTCGTATAATAATCGCCCCAGTATTTGAACCCGGTATCTTACAAATACACTTCTCAGTTCTTACTCCCTGATCCAAATGGCTCGGTAATATGTGTCTCACTTTATTTTTAAATCTGAAATTAGTAAGTCAGTTCTGTACTGAATATGAACGCCAACTGCTAGAAGTGTATAGCATCCCTTTTCTTCTGCATGTTTAGATCGATTATAAACCAGTGTTTTTAGGTTCTTGTTAAAGTGAAGTTTCTTTTTTCTATTCTCTTCTTTCTTCCTTCCTTTGTGCAGAATTTCCGGTGTCTGAAAGAGAATCGCATTTCTTCTCTTTGAAATATTGGCAGATAAATTACGATAGCTTGGCAATCTTTTGTACAAGTAACTGCTGATAATGTATTACATACTCTATAAATAAGTCTATGTGTAATCCAACATTTGCAAATTAGTATTAACTCTATTTTATTTTTGCTGTCTTTGTATTCACTTAGGCCCATTTATACCGTACCTAGTTCAAATGTAGGGCATATTGAGTGGTTTGCACAATCAAAATTTAAACGACCCCAGTTTTACAATGTTTTTAATGTTTCGATAACAACCATAAAACCTGAAGTCTAGAGCGTTAATTGCAAATACAAATATCTGCATCACGACAATGATTTCATAACAATTTATGTGGATTTTCAGTTATTTTTATAATTGTTATGAAAACAATAAAAACCGGAAAATCGGGATAGTGATTTAGACTGCGGTTGTGCAATTCAGTCATCATGTTAAATTGTGTTATTTTCGTTGGATTTCGTCTGTACATTGTTTCGGCGTAAATAATTCACATAGATGTCTAGTAAAATCTCACAACCACTTCAATTACTTCTACAAATTATCAGTGTCCCCGCTGTGTTCTCGAGGTAGCGTGCTGCCTTGTCATGCAGCGGGCCCGGGTTCGATCCCCGATCAGGGCAGTTTTTCTGGGTGAGGTTTTTATCGGGGTTTTTCCTCACATGTATGACACATGTCAGGAAAACTTTAAGGCCCAAACGGTCCCCGAAATCATATGACCATCATCATCATCATCATCCTTATCATTATCATCATCATCATCCTTCACCGGTGTGGAAAGCAACGGGAAGCTACCACACCTAAAATTCCCTAGTAAAGCTGCAAGCATAGCATGAAAATGCTATGATTGCAGTGAAAGACCTGCCTTCGGGCAGAATTACTATGGATGGATGGATTATCAATAATAAATTAATCTCAAATTTCACTCACAATTAATCTTGTTTCAATGTTTATCTCTTTCACAATTATTTTACAGTTTCATATGAGTTTACCCACTAAAAGTTGCACTTTCATTATTCACTATATCGCCGCTGTTCTTCATCCTCGCCACATATTATATAGGCGGTGAGGAACTTTTTTCTTAGGTTCGAGACACTTCGAAACATAGAAGCCTCTGGACACCCATATTTCCTGAGTGGGGAGGGAGATGTTGGTGGGGACATCTGGAATGACAACCCAGACATTTGGGTTGTTCGCGGGGGTATTTCGACTCGCGAGTCGGCGACTAGCAAATCTATTCCGACCAATAGGAGGCCCTATTCTAGCCTTGCCCGCGAAATTAAAATGTCTTTACCACGCCCCACAATGTCTAGCTAAGATATGGATAAAAAGTCTGTATATCTTTTCTTCATAAACGTTTATGAAATAAAACACTCCGCCAGATAGTGTAAAAAAAACTTTAACATGCGTTCGATAGAGTTTAATTAAAATATTATTTTTTACCGCTTGTCCGATTATTATTATTATTATTATTATTATTATTATTATTATTATTATTGGTGGTGGTGGTGGTGGTGGTGGTGGTGGTGGTTTTGGTAGTTTTTCTTTCATGGCGTGACAGGCTTAGAAATGCCATTGTCTCACCAGCCGGCTGCTGGTCTCACGTCCACATGTATAATTTAGGGAGATGAGTGTTCATGCAGCCAGTGTAGGGATGACACGTGGTCAGAATTTTTTAGTCCCCAAGCCTTTGAGGTTGGTTTTCTCAATCTGGAACCATTACTTACTGTAGCTACGCAAATTCCTCACAATCCTAGGTGGCCACTGGTCCCATACTGACCGAAATTCCATGAGAAAACCTTTCGTTCGTGGGGACTCGATCCGGCGCATTTCCCGTTATTTTACTATTTATATGTTGCCAGCAACAAATCGATATATGGCACTTTGCGATTTGCCTGGCAAATCCAAATGTGCCGGGAGCATGTTAAAATTAAAGTTAATTAGCCTAGGGAAATCTGGATGTACTAAATAGTGATTAGCCAATTCACAGACTATTATTTTCATATTAAAATGTGAAATCCATGAATCCCTTGCTATTTGGAATACAAAGTGTGTATTTCAAACAGTAGTAAATAGGTAATTTAACTTAGTCATAAGAATTACATGCGAACAAATTGAAAGTAAAATTTCATGTGGTTTACTGTGTAATAAATTGAGTAGGTCTTGTTAAAAATGACTTATCTACAAATTATTGCCAACAAGCATTATATTATTTTAATGTCATTATTATTCAAACAATGCAGAATAATACTGCAGAAGAAAATATTTTATTTACTCAACTGTTTTATTACTATATTAACACGATATTTCTTCAAATGGTAATGCTATGAAATAATGCTGGGCTCTATAAAATGAAATTCTTAAAAAAAGTGTAAATTTAATAATTTGGCTAAAATTGTTTCTTCTTTTGGGGAGACCTAGTGATTTTAAATAAATAAAACACGATCTTCAATACTTGACTTGAAACAAATATCACATCTCGAAGGCGAAGAACCATTGATTTCTAAGATGAATGACTTTCTCAACAACATGGATTAGAGACACAAATTAGTTTTGAATATTCATAATTAATATGGTTGGTAGTATAAACCGTCAGAAATACCGTGCGAATGATTCCAGCAAGAGACGAAAAAGTGACGAGTATCGATATAGGCTAATTGAGATATGGAATTCATGAATCAAAAGGAAGACATAGTTGAATAATAATAATAATAATAATAATAATAATAATAATAATAATTTAAATATCTTGGTGAAATAATTCAGGAATATTGAATTGAAACTAAAGCCAATAAAAGTAGATGCCAAAAAAATGGAAACAGCATTTCGGCTTACTCACAACACTTATAATAAAAAAAAATGCATATCTTTACATACAAAATTACGACACTATAACACTGTAATTAAACCAGAATGCCTCTATGGAGCAGAAACATTAATTTTGAACAGAAAAAAAAAAAGATATCGAAAATATAGTGAAAAAAGAATGCAAAATTATAAGAAAAGTTGTAGGTCCACACGTCATAGGTGAAGCATTTAGACTCAGAAGTAAAAAGGAAATAAAATATATACAGACATTGATAGTGATAATAGAAAACGAAGGTTAAAATGTTATGGCCATATTAAACGAATGAAGTCAAATAGGCTTACAAAACAGATAATGGAATTATACATACTATGAAGTGGATTGATGAAGTCAAAAAGGACTTAAAATTGGCAGGAATGACTAAAGAAGATATCCCAAACAGAGATATATTTAGAATTAAGGTGAATAAGTGGCAAGTTGACCAAGAGGACAAACCGAAGAAAAAAACTGGAACAACTTGGACAGATGATAGAAAACAAGCTCATAGCAAAAGAATGAAGGAAATTTGGGCTGAAAGGAAACGCCTCTAAGTACTTTGCACATTCCTACATGGGCTCATCCGCAATAAAAAAAATAATAATTCCATGGCGCAACAGGCCTAGAAGGCCCTTAGCCTACCAGCCGGCTGGTGGCCTCACATCCAAATGTGTCAATCACAGAGTTAGATGATCATCTAGGCAGTGTAGGGGGACAGTGGTCAGCATATCGAGTCCCCCTGCCGTTATAGCTGGTCTTCTCAAACATAATTAGCTATTGTTGAGGCTACTATATATATGTCCACCGCTGTGGTCTCGAGGTAGCGTGCTGCCTTGTTACGCAGAGGGCCCGGGTTCGATTCCCGGTCGGGACAGGCTCCTGGGTGAGGTTTTGTCCGGAAGCTTAGGGCCCAACGCCCCCAAAAATCATCCGAGCAAAATCATCATCCTTCACTGGTGTGGAAAGCAACGGGAAGCTACCACACCTAAATAATTCCCTGGTAAAGCTGCAAAGCATAGCGTGAAAATGCTATGATTGTAGTGAAAGACCTGCCCACGGGTAGAATTACTATGGACGGATATATATATATATGTATAATACACACACCTCAGATATCAGTCGTCGTCAAGTAAAATTTCAGTTAAATAACTCATAGGCCTCTCAGAATGAGTTCCATTCTCCGTAGTTAAAACGACCTTTTTAACTGCTGAATTTGGAAAATGTTCTTAAAGACCTGCAAAGTTTTTTAACTGAAATTTTACTTAGTTGAGGACGACGGATATCTCAGGTACACATTTTATTGTTATAATATTTTATAATTACCAAAATGGCTCAATAATAATAATAAAAAAATAATAATAATAATAATAATTTGCTCTTTTACTTAGTTTTATTCAATTTATTTATAGACATATTTCCACTTATTTAGTGGTGTTATTTGCTTTATTTTTATTTCATTAATGTAACTTTTAAAGTAATGTCGTGATTGGAATGTTTAGTTATCTAGTATGTGACATACATATTTCCGTGTCTAGTAATTTGTTTATGGAAATGGACAAGTAATGACAAATGAGGGAAATTTTGAAGAAGTGGCTGAATTCAAATATCTGGGAACAATAATCACAAATAGGAATGAGATGCACAAACACATTAAACAAGGTTCAATTCTGGAAATACATCCTAACTGTATTGCAGGGACTCTTGTCGTCCCACCTCCTTTCAAAAAACGTTACACTGAAAATATATAAAACTGTTATTCTCCCATTTATATTATATGGATGAGAAACATGCACTCTTTCTTTAAGGGAGAAAAGAAGATTACTAGTATTTGAGAATAAAGTTCCTAGGAAAATGTTTAGGCCAAAAAGAGATGGGCAGGCGAATGGAAAAAACTACAAAATAGTGAGCTACATGGTATGTGTAGGACGCCAAATATAATAAGAACAGTTAAGTCTCGTAGACTGCGATGAGCAGGACATGCGGCACGAATGGGGAATGAAAGAGGCGCATGGAAGCTTCTTGTAGGAAAACCAGAAGAAAAACGCCCAGTTGGTAGACCAAGAATGAAGTAGGAGAATAACATTATCCATGATTTGAGGGAAGTAGATTATACAGGGAATGATTGGAAAACATTAGTTCAGGATAGGGATGTATGGAGAGCTTATGTCCGCGCGGCCATGAACTTACGGGTTCAATAGAGCCAATGAGTTAGTTAGTAATTTGTTTTCTGAAGAAGGAAACGTATTTAAAAATGGAGAGAACATGGCGGTGAATAACGAAAGGCTCAAAATTTTAGCCTTGGCGACTGAGAAAAAAAAACGAAAAGAGCCTAGTAAGGTTAATCAGCCAATGTGAGAGAGTGAGCCAACTGCACTCGGTTTTTCTGAAATATTTTCTCTTTATTTGCTGTTGATTAATTTGTTAGATGGCATGATTATGTCTTGAGAAGCTGAGAGCTGGCGATGGTTGAGGAGGCATTGTATTTGATGTATATGAGGCTGGCAAGTCTCCAGCACAAAGTTAATTTGAAATTCTACAGTTTTTATTCTGCACACAGCTAACAGCCCATGACGTATTATCCACATCAACTTGAACGTTGCTACACTTTGATTGACACATCTGTTCTCGACAAAAATAACATGATACTACTGTAGCAACATTTTACAACATACAGGACCATTTATGCATAAATTTACATCAATAATCGTAAGAGGGAAAAAATGCACTAACAGTGCATCACTGATAGAGGGGTGGAATTTTCGAGATCTTCCCACTCTCCGTGATAGAATGATAGAATATAATATAATGCAAATATTGAAGTTTTACCGTGCCATGTTAAACTGATAGTCGGCGAGTCACCTGTGGATATTTGCATTTCAGTTATGCATTATTGACCATAAATATGAATTGGCAATAAGTAGGAACTCAGCCTCCAAAAAATATATATAGTAATGACTAGGGAACGGTTCTTTTTCGTATAAATAGGAACTAATACAAAAATTCCGAACTACAACCCTGTAAACTGTATAAGAAATTATATTTCACATAAAAATACATGTTTTATAATATTTTAATGTCATCGACATCATTAACAACAAGGATTAAGCCCAATGGCCTGTTCCGATCTCATTATAGGTCGAATTGGTCCTTCCATCTCTTCAATGGTCTTCCCAACAATCTTCTCCATTTTTGGTTTATAATTACACATTCTTCTTGGTATGCGCTGTTCATTCAATCGTAATACTTGCTGAAGGTAAGCATTTTTGATAGTATTTAATTCTTTCTTACTTACTTACTTACTTACTCACTGGCACTATCGAACCCGTAGGTTCATGGCCGCGCGGACATAAGCTCTCCATACATCCATATCCTGAGCTAATGCTTTCCAATCATTTCCTGTATAATTTACTTCCCTCAAATCATAGTTAATATTATCCCACCTCATTCTTGGTCTACCAACTGGGCGTTTTCCCTCTGGCTTTCCTACAAGAAGCTTCCATGCAAGTCTTTCATTCCCTATACGTGCAACATATCCTACCCATCGCAGTCTACGAGACTTAACTGTTATTATTATATCTGGCTTCCTATAAAGACCATGTAGTTCATTGTCACAGAGATTAAATACATTAAGTTGTGTTCTTATATCTTCGTTCTTCTTTTTATCGGTCCTTTGGTATCCTGCTATTGCTCTCAACATCTTCATTTCTGCAGCCTCTATTTGTCCAGATTTCACATCCATAGATAAGAGATGGAACTGCCAATACTTTGTAAAATTTTAAAATACATATTTTAAAAATATTGGCTATAAACGCATAAATAATTATTTTTTATCCAATCTTCAAATTAATCCAAAAACTCATTCTTCTTCATATCAATGAAAACACAATGTAAATACATTTCATTCTTAAACGTATTGCGTCGAGTTTTGACCTTCACCGCACACACTAGCTGGAAGAGCAATCCTTTATTTCTGATTAAGTCTGACGCAATTCACGGGTTGAATATTGTAGTCAGCATTATTTACTTACTTATTATTTATTTATTTATCTATCCTGGTGGAGTTAAGGTCATGTTGCCTTCTCTTCCACTCACCAAAACAAACAAATGTTTCATTAGAATATAGAAATCACAATTAATCCTAATAGAAATTTAACTATTAATGAAGTATCTATGAGAGTAACGCAGTAAATGTATTACTGTTAAGGAAAATGAAAAATAAAGCTAATAATAAAATGTTAATAAGCAAAATTAGTTGAATTGTTCGATAGACAGTCTCTATCTATTGTCCATGAAAAGAAATACAAAGAAAAACAGTGAGATATAATTAACTTGTCGGTTATCAATATTTAAAACTCCATCTTAATATATATATATATATATATATATATATAACTAGCTAAATACCCGGCGTGCGCTGCTATGCTTGCCCGGAAATCTGCTTATCTCGGTCTTCTTGGCATCAATGAAAGACAAAAATGGTTATTGTGAGTTATCCGTAAAAGATAAGCATATGTTGTCGCGGACTTTTTTGTAGTAGAGTTTTTTGAGATATTCAATTATGTGTATATACATTAATTTGGTATATTTGATATGGTTTAGGCAGCGTAAGACATTTATGTGTCAAAATAGGGACTTTATTTCACGTTTTTTACTACAAAGGGTGATTTTTAAGGATGAAGGGGTTGAATATCACAACTCTCTTATAGCCTATGTTCATCCCGGGAATCTCCTGAACATTTTGCAAAAAAAAAACATCAAAATCGGATCAACGGTATGGCCGCGTATAAAGTACGAACAAACAAACATACAACCAAACAAACATTCATTTTTATATATTAGATTATTAGTACCATTTTTATAAATTAATTCATTATTAATTGCTAAAATAATACTATCAGTGAGATGTATAAGTTACGCGTAGTTTGTTATTAAATCTGTTTTTAGTTTGTTTTTGAACGATGTTAATTTATAGTTTGACAGCTTCTGACATTGTATTCTGAATCGGACAAATTAATTTCAAACTGCAAAAAAAAAAAGTGTGAAAGCTCCATTAAAATTAAATATTGCTCAAAGCCAAACATCCCCCTCTTGCACTTCCACCTAAATTTTTTAAACCTATAGTTACTCGTTGGGGGACATGCTTACAAGCAGTTGTCTATCATGTAAACAATTTTGAAAATTTTAATTCGATAATACGCGGACTAAACTCGGATGACGCTTCATCAATTGAAATTCTTCAGAACTTATTTAAGAACAAGATTTTTAAAATACATTATTGATCTCCGTTGAGGTCACTAGCTTTTAAATTATAAATTAGTACCTTATTTTCAGTCTTCCTCAACTATTAGCAGTATCATTTTTATAAGAGACCTTTCGAAAACATTATCTTATCTTCTGTTTGTAGTTTGATTAATAATGATTTTGTAACTGGTCACTGGATGTGTTCTCATTTAAAAAGTGTTTGCTTGTGGTTTATTTTATGATTTCGATCTCTTCGAAAACGTTGATTTTCAATGTATTGTTTTCTATGTGTAATGCAATAGATAATGTATTATCCATCTTATACAGAGAAAACAGATAATGTATTATCGATCTTACACAGAGAAAACAATAAATTGAAAACCAACGATTTCGAACAGATCGAATTCATGAAGGAAACCACAAACAAACACCTTTTAAATGAGAACATACCCAATGACCAAACCCCTCTTTACAAAATCATTATTAATCATAATCAGTACCAAACTACTAATATAAGATGAAACATTGTTTTCAAAAGGCCTCTTATAAAAATTATACTTTTAAAAGCTGTATTTAGAGAATAAGATACTAAATTATAATTTAAAAGCTTTATTTAAGGGCAATACATAAAAACATAAATTATCTTACGTATCTGCAAATTTGAATTGTGTTATTCTACAAAAAATTATCAATATCAACCAACTTGTCCACCGCTGTGGTCTCGAGGTAGCGTGCTGCCCTGTCACGCAGCGGGCCCGGGTTCGATTCCCGGTCGGGACAAATTCCTGGGTGACTTTTTTCGGGTTTTTTTCCTCACCTGTAAGACAAATGTCAGGAAGCTTTAGGGCCCAACGGTCCCCGAAAATCATCTGGCCATCATCATCATCATTCATGGGTGTGGAAATCAACGGGAAGCTACTGTAATATATATTGAAGTATATCATAATATATATTGAAGTATATCATAATATATATATATTTTATAATATGAACATTCATTATAATGTATGACTGTCCTAAATTAACACAATTATTGACCTAATTGATCTTTTTGTTAAAATATGCTGAAGAATGATTTTAAAGAATTCTGTCATGAATATTTAAATAGGTATTACCTTTGTAGTTATTTGGAAAAGTCATGCAGTATAAGGGATTGTTACACAATAGGTAGTCTTACCTAATGATGACTTAGCTTTTAAAAGGTCATAGGTTAAGCGCATTCAATATGCTTTTCAGAAAGGGAGAATCTGGTTACATGTACAATACAACCAAATTGATTCTCACGTATACATTGTAACTACGTCATTACTCAATTGGTATATATGTATGAAACTTATGATTGTAAGTTAGACAGTTTTTTTCATCGGTGTTACCGATACCCTGTCTCACGTTTTTCTGTATTAAAGTCTGTTTGTTTCTCACTACTGCTCCGCTGTTGTCTTCTTATAAGTTAGGTTTAATCCTATCTACTAACCACATTTCCGAAGAATTCCTGGGGTTGATTCCTAATCTATAAATTTACAGATATCTACTAGAACTTCAAGACGATCTTCACCTCCTGACACAACTCTTACTTATTTTGATTATTATTTATACTTTAAAAATAATCCTTATAATTATAGAAGGAATCGACCACCCAGATATTACATGGTGGCAGCGCATCGGGATTGGAAAACCAGCGAGCAGTGAGACATCCGAAGGTGCGAACGAGCTGGAGAGACTCTTCAATTAGTCCCAGATAATTCAGAGCCTATCTCGAGGGATCAACGCTCCAGAGTAATCCACAGGCGCCGTGGTACCCGTAAACGCACCAGAGGAAAGCAGACAGTGGTCCTGAGGCCAACACCAGCAGCCACCGACGCGCTCGAGGGACGTCCTTGGTGTTCAGCCGTTGGCAGCCTGCACCGCGAGAGGAGTCGCACCCTGAGGGGAGCTGAAAGGCCATCACTACGACTCTGAACTGTGCATCTCAGACCACCCTACATCTTTCTTTAGGTGAGTCCAATTCCATTATGGCTAGCGAGGGCGATATTGATATTAGCGAGGAAAGCTATATCCCTGTAGTTCAAGCAGTTAGTAGTTGATACCCCGAACATTCGATGGAAACCCCAAACATTTAAGAGAATTTATAGAAGGAGTAGAAGCTGCGGTTCAGGTAGTCCATCCAACCAAACAACCCTTATTGTTAAGATTTATAGAATCCAAAATTTCAGGAGACGCTAAAGATAGACTTTTAGCTAGGACAGAGAGAGAAACTTGGATTCAAGTTAAAGCAATATTGGAGGAGAACTTTTCTGTAAGGAGAACGCTAGAATATTATGCAGGAATACTCTTTAATTCAAAACAAAGTACAAATGAAACAGTTGCACAGTGGGGTTCAAGATTAGATGGAATAGCCATGGATTTAAGAAGAGAAGTCAGAAATAGATTGGAGAGGTTAGAAAGACGCGATAATTCGAGATATGTAGAAGGAGGCCTACAGCTGATAGGAGAATTTTTAAAAGGTACTTTCGTAGCAGGGTTAAAGGACGATAAGATTAAGTATATAGTAAAGGCTAAGGGTGAAGAAGAATCATTAGCGCAACTAATCGAAACCGCATTACAGGAAGAAAGCGAGGTAAAGTCCACGAGATTTAGGGGTAATCAAAATGGACAAGGACATCCAATCACAGGGGCAGTAAAAAGGGAATTTAGAAGACCGTACGGATCAGAGATAAAGAGAGAGGTTAACCTGGCCACAAAAGAAATAAGGTGTTATAATTGTAATGAGATAGGGCACATTAGTAGAGAATGTGGTAAGAGACCGCAACCCCGTAGGCATGGAGGACGGGACAGAGCAGCTCTGGGAGGCCGCCAGGGAAACGAGAATTCGGGTTACCTGAGCAGTCGCAGGTAATCCTCCCGTCTGACTGCGCGCCAGGACTCATGGAGTGCCTGAGGGATCATACTAGGGTAAATATGGAAGGGGAATTACCTGAACTAGTTGATCAGAAGTTTAAGGATAGGATAGATAAAGCCGCTAAAATAGTTAGTGACGCAAACGAATCCCCAGATGACAGTGTTTGTTGGGCAGTGTCGCAAGGCGAACTGCATAAGTTGACTAGAACGCCGATAAATGGGTTCTGTGACTGTGGGCCTAGCGTGGTTGGGGAACGCCAAGAGACTGTAGGCTCGAAACAGTGGAATAATAGAGAGAAACGCCAAGAGACTGTAGGCTCGAAACAGTGGAATAATAGAGAGAAACGCCAAGAGACTGTAGGCTCGAAAACAGTGGAATAATAGAGAGAAACGCCAAGAGATTGTAGGCTCGAAACAGTGGAATAATAGAGGGAAACGCTACGAGTCGTCCACAAGGGATAGAACTTGGGATAGTGGATTTAAGGAAAAATCCAAGGACACAACAAACCTACCTCAATGGAGACAGCGTGTTGTGAGATCGAAGTAGGGACTCTTAATGCTATTAATCAGTGGGACGCCTCTGGTTATGAACCGAGACCCTGGGAGATGTATATCCTAAGTGAACAATTAAAAAATGGCCTAGGTTTAGTATTGATAGATACTGGTGCACAAATATCATTAGTTAAAGAAACATCACTAAAGAGAAACGTTATAAAGGATAACTGTAATATGAAAATACAAGGTATTAGTGGGAACTCTATAAAAGTAAATGGGATAACTCAATTAGTATTGAATAATTGTGAAAATCATACAGTTGTTAATTGTCATATAGTAGATAAATTACCCAGAGATTTAGATATAATTTTAGGCCAAGACTGGCTCATGGAACAAGGTTATATGTTAAATAAAAAGATGATTACTTCCTCCGTATAGTGAAAATTTAATGGAATTTCCTACGAACGAAAGAGGGAACAGATTCATAGAACGGCAAATTTTACAGCCAGGGCTAATTTGCGCTAACGGGATAACAAAATGTGATAAGACATTCACATGCCTAGTAATTAATTTAACAGCTGACGCACAGATAATAAAGAAAATACCAGAACTAGTTAAACCGCCCACTCAAATAAGTAAGGAACAGGAAGTATCAGTTGAAAATTTCGTACCTCAAAGATTAGATTTATTAAATAAAAATCTGAGACTTGAACACGTGAAAGAAGGAGCCCATAGTATACGAAACATTTGCACAGAATACGCGGACATATTTAAGCTTCCGGGAGATAGACTAACAAGCACTACAGCTGCTACACATTCCATACCCACACCTTCAATTCCTAAAGGAAGAGCTATAACTTTGAAGAATTATAGGTTAGCAGAGGCTCATCAAGAGGAGATTGACAAACAAGTTACACAAATGTTAGAAGACGGTATTATCGCACATAGTAAGAGCGAATGGAATTTTCCACTAATAGTAATACCTAAAAAGGAAGATGCTTCTGGAAAGAAAAAGTGGCGAATTTGTATAGATTTTAGAAAGTTAAACGAAGTAACCGTAGGAGACAGCTATCCTCTTCCTAATATACAAGATGATATTAGACAAAATAGGAAAGGCTAGATATTTTTCAGCAGTAGATTGCGCAAGTGGATACCTTCAGGTGCCGATCGCTGAGGAAGACCAATGTAAAACCGCTTTTAGCACCCCTAACGGACATTTCGAGTACAAGAAAATGCCTTTTGGAGTTAGGTCGGGACCAGCTACATTCCAAAGGATGATGAACTCGGTACTCCAAGACTCAATAGGCAATAGATGCTTTGTGTACATGGACGATATATTAGTAATGGGCGAAACCTTAGAAGAACATAATAAAAAATTACGGGAAGTGTTTAATCAGTTACGGAAACACAATTTAAAAATCGAACCTGATAAATGTGAATTTTTGAGAGAAGAATTAAAATATCTAGGACACGTGGTTACCGCTCAAGGTGTCAAACCCGATCCGAATAAGATACAGGCAGTTACCGAATTTCCAACTCCAAAGACACCTAAAGACATAAAATCATTCTTAGGTTTGGCAGGATATTACAGAAAATTTATAGAAGAATTTAGTGCGATTGCAAAACCTCTGACTGAATTGTTAAAGAAAGATAAAAAATGGAAGTGGGAAGATACGGAACAGAATAGCTTCAATAAATTGAAAGATAAATTAACGACAGCTCCGTTGTTACAGTATCCAGATTTCACACAAACCTTTATAGTAACGACAGACGCGAGTGGATACGCTTTAGGCGCAATTCTTAGTCAAGGAACGTTAGGAGATGATAAACCCATTGCTTACGCTAGCAGGACTTTAAATCAAGCCGAATCGCATTCACATATGTTCCATCCGTAGAAAAGGAACTAGTAGCAATAGTATTGGCATGCAGACATTTTAGACCTTATTTACTAGGACGTAAATTTCAAGTAGTGACAGATCACAAAGGATTGGTCTGGCTATTTAAAGTGAAAGACCCTAGTTCGAGATTAATACGTTGGAAACTTCAACTTTCAGAATTTGAATTCGAAATTCATTATAGGGCAGGTAAAGACACGTAAACGCAGATAGTTTGAGTAGACACCCTGTAGAATGTTGCACCTTGGATAATACGCACTTAACTGAGGATCGTAAGAAGGAAATAATCAAGGAATTTCACAGCTGTCCAATTGGAGGACATCTTGGAATCAATAAAACTACCGATCGAATTAAATTATACATAACTTGGCCGGGAGTAGAGAAAGACGTAACCAATTACATTAAAACTTGTAAGATTTGTCAATTTAATAAAGACGAGAAGCAGAAAGTAAAACAACCTTTAGAGGTCACGGACACACAAAAGGAACCTTGGATAAAAATTTATTTAGATGTAGTGGGACCACTTCCGCTAACCGAGAGAGGTCATAAATATATATTAACTTGTCAAGATAACTTAAGTAAATATTTAATAGTCATACCCTTAAAGACACAAACAGCTGAAGAAGTGACAGAAGCTTTCGTAAACAATGTTATTTTAATTTATGGGATTCCTGATATCATATTAACTGATCAAGGAACAAATTTTATGTCAGATTTATTTAAAAGAATATGTAAACTATTTAAGATTCAGAAACTAAGCACTACTGCTTATCACCCTGAAAGTAATGGAGCTCTAGAAAGAACTCATAAGACCTTAGTAAACTACTTACGTTGTTTTTTGCAATCCTAGAGGAGCCGATTGGGACAAATGGTTACCTTTCGCCAGTTTTACGTACAACACTACCCCCCATAGTATTACTAAATACTCTCCTTATGAATTATTGTATGGAAGAAATGTAATATCCCAGGAATTTTACAAACTAAATCACAACCTTTATATAATTACGACGATTTAATTCTAAATGTACGGAATAAATTGCAAAGTTGTCATGAGATAGCTAGAGAAAGGCTTATTAAGTTTAAGGAACTACAACGATCGCGTGTGAAAAGCAATTATTTTGAATTCAAGAAGGATGATCTAGTACTTCTCACAGTAGAAAATAGGAATAAATTAGATCCAATATGGAAAGGTCCATATGAGGTTAAGACTACTGAAGGTCACAACGTGATAATACAAAAGTTAGGTAAACGCAAATATGAGACGGTACATTCAAATAGATTAAAGCCATATTTTCCTTTGCAGGGAAAAGAAAATGAAACTTCATAACACATGGGTAATACTAAAAATGTTAATACCATTTTGGTTGGGGAAGCTTACAGACGCTCAAGAAGTAAAAGCTCTGGATTCGAAGACCGGTGTGTACTTTGACGAGATAGGAATTATACAATTTTACCCTATACAATGGAAAGTGGTAAGTTATATAAACTTGGAACCAACTAGAGATCTTTGGAAACAGACAAAAAATCATTTAAGGTTGATAACTGATTGTTGTGATAAGATAAAGGGAGAAAAGTGGTATCATTTGACAGATTGTGGGAGTTTAAATCACTTTGTAAAACCAAAAGTCAGGTATGTTGAAAATTTAAAAGAATTAGTCACAGAATATTTAAAAACACCTAATGAACAGAATACTAGAAGCAAGAGAGGCGTTTTAAATTTTATGGGAGATATTGCTAAGATATTATTCGGTACTCTGACTCAATCTGATGCAGAGGAATATAATAAGCACATTTCACAGTTAGAGAAGGAACAGGCAGAATTTTTGCATATTCTAAAGGATGAAATTACAGTGAACCATTAATTCAGTTAACTTAACTATAGCAAGGGTGAACCGGAATGAAAATATTTTAAAAAATGGTTTAATAAAATTAAATAATTATACCACTAATAGGATTAACGCACTGCAGAAGGAAATAGAAGGTATTAGTTTAGCCAATGAACAAATAAGGATTTCTCTTAGAGGTGTGGAAGAATGCCAGCATTCTTTTGAGCTTCTTATAGACGCATTTGTACACGCAGAGCAAGGAACTCTTCAACCTCAATTAATTACGGTGGAAAGAATTAAGAATGTTATGAAAGCCCAAACGCTACCAACTGGTCTGGACTACCCTAATTTTTCTTTTTCAGAACTTCAAAATTTAATTACACCTCACACCTATTCTTATAAACAATATCTAGTATATGTATTACAAATACCCCTTCTCTCTCCTACTCCGTATCACTTGTATAAAACACTTCCTTTTCCTGTCAAGAAGGAAGGTAATATTTACATTTTTCTAAGCGCAAACAAAGAATATATTTTCAGTGACCCGTTGAGACAACATTACGGAAAAATGACAACTAATGAACTAACAGATGTTTTCGTCCTAATCTTTTGCATTATGTATGTAAAGAAAATATACCGATTTATTTGTACACCCCTGAAGCTGATTGTGAAGCTTCACTTCTTCATCCATCCACCACTAAAGTTCCAAAAAGTTGCGAGACTAGAATTTTCACATTGAACAAATCCTACTGGATTCCCTTATATTTATCTAATGAATGGTTATTTGTCACCCCAAAACCAGATCGTATGACTGTGTTATGTGGCGACAAATCACACAACTCAATATTGAAAAGGAAGGTAAATTATCGCTAGGACAGAATTGCAAGGCTTTTAATGCCCACGTAACCTTACATGCCATGAGTAATTTGGTAAGTAACTTAACCATAGATTTTATACCGACAGCACCTCTTGACTTCGACTGTTGCTTTGATATGGATAAAACTAACGACTACGAGAAATTACAATTGGACATGCCTATGTCTAACCTAATGTCATCGGTAGATGATTTGAGAATGGCCAGTATGAAGGCCGATGATTTAGGTAAGTTAATAAAACAGCAAGAAGAAAATGATTATTCGAAGTGGTATATACATATAACCACATGGAGTTCTGTAATGGGTACGATCATATTCGTAACCTTGACTTGTTGTTGTTGCATTTGCTGTTGTAAGAGCTACAGAACTTTAATATTTGGTTATGGGATAAATGGACTCCAAGAAAATGCTGGAAGGAGACGACCGAGAGGCTGTGTGTTAACATACATAATTACTCTGGGCATGATCGTGTAGTATACACTAAAACTACAGGTAATGATGAGAGTTCACCTGTCGTGTCCCTCAAGTCATCACCGCTTATCGGAGAAAGAATTAGAGACCCCAGTTGTCCACAGAATGTATCCCCAAAAGATGAAGAAGATAAAGATAGTATTGCGCATAGAACTAGAAATAAAAATAAAACATTTCGTTAGTAAAGTTTCGAATTATGTAATTCAAAACTTTCTATAGGGGGAAGAGTGTAATATATATTGAAGTATATCATAATATATATTGAAGTATATCATAATATATATATATTTTATAATATGAACATTCATTATAATGTATGACTGTCCTAAATTAACACAATTATTGACCTAATTGATCTTTTTGTTAAAATATGCTGAAGAATGATTTTAAAGAATTCTGTCATGAATATTTAAATAGGTATTACCTTTGTAGTTATTTGGAAAAGTCATGCAGTATAAGGGATTGTTACACAATAGGTAGTCTTACCTAATGATGACTTAGCTTTTAAAAGGTCATAGGTTAAGCGCATTCAATATGCTTTTCAGAAAGGGAGAATCTGGTTACATGTACAATACAACCAAATTGATTCTCACGTATACATTGTAACTACGTCATTACTCAATTGGTATATATGTATGAAACTTATGATTGTAAGTTAGACAGTTTTTTTCATCGGTGTTACCGATACCCTGTCTCACGTTTTTCTGTATTAAAGTCTGTTTGTTTCTCACTACTGCTCCGCTGTGTCTTCTTATAGTTAGGTTTAATCCTATCTACTAACCACATTTCCGAAGAATTCCTGGGGTTGATTCCTAATCTATAAATTTACAGATATCTACTAGAACTTCAAGACGATCTTCACCTCCTGACACAACTCTTACTTATTTTGATTATTATTTATACTTTAAAAATAATCCTTATAATTACACTGGGGAACAGTGATTTTGGTGCCTTAATGTTTTCACCTATTTATGGGTATATTTGGGTCACTGATTCCAAAGATGATTTCAGTTTCGTCCTATCAGCTCTAGTTTTTGAGATAGAGTTTATTCAAATTATATACCAGTTCAAAAATACTGGTCCACATATACAACTATATTACTCGCATACAATTAAATACAAAAGAACAAATACTTTCTTTTTCATGAAACAACTGTATCTATATAACTACCATAATTTATTTACACATTAGTCTCGTTAGAATCATTAATTTTTCCTCCATCAGGTCGCAGAATCCCCGTTTCTGTGATTTCCTCCGATGCAATGATCTTGGACATTCTCGGTGGATGCTCCAACAGTAGTCCGCCATCATATGTATATCCCACCGTCCACGATACCTTTCTTCCATTGTACTTAATTCCTGGTGAAAACGCTCACCCTGTTCCTCACTTACATCTCCAAGATTGTCTGGAAATCGATCCAAATGACTGTGTAGGTAGTGTAATTTGATGCTCATGTTACAACCTAGTGCACAAAAAGCAGTGAGCATATTCTCCACTAGTTCATCACTATTAGGAGACTTATAGTTTCCAAGGAAATTCTTCACTACCATACAGAACGAAGACCATGCGGCTGCTTCAGTATCATTCATTGAGTCTTGAAATTGATGGTCATTAATAAGTTGGCGGATTTGTGGTCCATCCAATATACCTGCTTTTATTTTTTCCTTACTCAGTGCAGGAAATTTTGTACATATGTAGCCAAAACATGTTCCATCTCTATTCAACGCCTTGATGAACTGTTTCATAAACCAAGTTTAATATGCAGTGGTGGCAAGATGATGTTGTTTCTGTCAACCAAAGGTTCTGCAACGATGTTTTTTTCTCCAACGGTCATGCTTTCTCTAAGAGGCCAATGCCTTCTCACCCAATGTTGATCTTTGGCTCAAGAGTCCCATAAACATATAAAGCATGGGTATTTGGTGTACCCACCTTGTTGTCCTAGAAGAAAATTCACCATCTTGAGATCGACACACATTACCCATTGGTGATCACGGTAAGAGATCTTCTCTAGCACTGTAGCTATTGTATGTTGATTTTCACGCATAGAAACTGAGTGACCAATTGGGATTGACCTGTATATGTTCCCATTATGCAAAAGAACACATTTTAGGCTGCGTTTGGAGCTATCTATAAATAACCGCCATTCACTTGGTGTGTATTTTCTTACACCCAGCTTCATTAACAGTCCTTCAACATTCATACAAAAAACAAATTGATTTTCTACTGTGAAGAATGGCAGGAAGTCTGTTTCTCTTTTGCGATAGACTGTGACCTTTGTTCCCGGTAACAGACATTGTTTCTCTGCCAGCCTGGAAGCTAACAACTCAGATGACTTCTTTGGAAGACTTAGATCCCTTATGAGGTCGTTCAGTTCCGCTTGACTAAAACCGGATGAAACTGATGAAGGTCCTGGGAAATCGCTGTCATTTCCCTCAGAATAGCTTTCAGTTGAATCATCCTCTTCTTCTGGTGACTCTGGAAGACTGGTAAAAATTGGAACAGGTATCTCCTCTGAATGTGGAACAGGGCGTCTTGCGGAGCGTAGATTGGGATATACCCATCTATTCCGGTTTTTGCTATTGATGCCCTTTACATTGACTGAACAAAAATAGCAGTCATCACTATGGTTAATTTGTTCTCGCCAGATCATTGGTTCCCCAAATTTCAAGCATTTCCGTTTCCCATTTGTCCATTGTCGTAGATGCTCTGTGCACGTTTTACATACAATGTGAGGTGCCCAAGGCTTATCTTGATCTCCCAGTTGTACTTTGAAATAGGCCAAATAAGCTCTTCTTACAAAGTCAGTTATAGGTTTTCTTTGTTGAGTGAATGTGTACTCCCCACAGATGAAACAAAACACATCAGGATTATTCACACATTTTCTTCGTGTTGAAGCCATGTCAGTCTAGAAAAAGGATAAACAATTGTCAAATTAGTAAAATTACATATGCAAACGGCAACAACAACATGAATATAACTTGGATTAAATCAATTAGTATTATGCAAACAATCGATTTACAATGGTGGTACATAAGAGCAGTATCATCAATATCTTGCAAACTAGAGCTGCTGCAACAAAATGGATGACATTTTTGGAATCAGCAGTGCCGAAATACCCAGAATCAGGTGAAAAATTTCAGGCACCAAGAAAAAAAATATTTTTTTGTTCCCCAGTGTTATAGAAGGAATCGACCACCCAGATATTACACTACCACACCTAGTAAAGCTACAAAGCATAGCATGAAAATGCTATGATTGCAGTGAAATACCTGCCCTCGGGCAGAATTACTATGGATGGACCAACTTGTTCACTGAGAAAATGAGGTGCATGATGCTGAGAATAAAATTCATACACTCAAAAATCCCAAAGTAGAAGCTATTAAACGGAAATTTAAAAATGTCTTCGAAAAAAAAAGTAATGGATTTCGTTCTATGTGTAAAATTTGGGCAAGTAGACGTTGGTAAAATTGAAAATGTGTGTGTCAGTGTCATTCCTTTCATGAAATATGCAAGACTACCTTCTTATGTTGTTGAACGGTCATTCTCCCAGTATCATGGATTGCTCCGAGACAAACGACATTGGTTTGTGATGGAAAACTTCTAGAAAATTTCCATTGTTTACTACAACCACGAGTTTTTTTTAACCCTCCACTGTCTCAACATTATCGATGAGAGATTTTTGTAATAAATATTTTTAAAAAGTTAATATTGATACAACTTTTTTTTTCATTTTTATATATTTATATTCTAATTTTTACTATATAAAACATCAAATATTTTCTAGTATTTTTTCAACATATTAATATTCGTTCTCAAGTAATGACCAAGTATATAAATCGTGCTTGGGCCGCGAAACGATTGGTAATACTTAAGGAAACGGCTCACGGCCCAAGTAAGTCTGACACAACTGTTGTACAAGTTTACTATGAAAACGAAGGAAGTTCGTAAGTTCTAGGTAGAGAGAAGCGATTTTTATTTTAAAAAATCTGTCACGCAGTAACTTTGTAGCCTAAACTAAGCTAATTCCTCAACAAATCGAAGTTATGGTTGATCTCGCTGATTTATGGAATATATGGTCACCTTACTTCTAAAACCTCTTAAGTCTAATTTACAAATTTTTCAAAGAGAGCATAAAAACATTTTTGACATTGCTTATTATTCTGTAATTATATTAAGAAATAAGAACTGAAACGAGAACAAGATGATTGGTGGACATGGAGTGGATGGAAAAGTGGTGAAGGAAATAAAACTTTAGGGTCAGAAAGATATGTAAACATTGAAAACCTGTATATAAATAAACATTTTTAATGTCTTATTTTGAATGTAAACATCCAAAAACAGGACATAAAAAAACAGTTACCAAATAATAAGCAATGTTAAAAATGTTTTTATGCTTTTCTGACAATTTTGTTAAATTAGACTTCAAAAGTGAGATTACGATTTATTTATTTTGCTACACTGGAGAAACTTAATTTCTTATGCTAATTTATTTGAAAATGTCGGACTGCAGAAAAAACAAACCTATCATAATAGGAAGTTCTTATATTTTGAATATATACTGTATAATTTGACACAAGTTTAAATAATTTCTACTGATTAATTTTTCTACCATTTTATTAAAGTACTAAATAAATTGATTTGTATTATAGGAAATAGACATTTTAAGAGTTAATTAAAATGTATTATATATGATACATTGGGACGAGGCAAACATCGCGCCTATTAGAGCGATTTTTTTAAATGTCGGGTTTCAGGCAAACCTCCACTTCTAATTGTCGGATTTCGTTGATTTTTTGATAATACTTTCCTCGTTTTATTTTAATTGCGTATACCGAGTTTGTTGCGATACATAGAAAATTGTGTCCGGTAAAGTTATTTTTCGTTTCAAGTGGACTACACACAATGGTCCGATTTTTCTGGTTAAACTCAACCTTGCTTCTTTATGCCAAGCATATACAGTGCGATCAGTATAGCATTGGACAACAGACATCTGTAAGCCTTCGTCATCGCACAGCACAAACCCCGCGTTTGCCGGTCTACTGTCCTGATCGCACTGTATAGTTTATGCTATATAGTTTATGATTTTGGTAAAAACATTGAACATGGATATAGATGTGTACAATATTTAATAACATCTTAGACATCAGTTACATAAATATACTGCAAGATACCACTATTCAACTAGGAGAGAATAGTAAAAGCTGTTTTCATAAGTAATGCCACGAGTGATTTCCAAATTATCGATAAATTCACGAGTCACGAAATCTAGAGGATTTGGAAATCAGGAGTGGCATTTGGTAGGACCATTTAACGAATAAAATTAAGTTGTTTACTTACAAATCATTATTTAAATATAGTTATTTTAAAATATTTATATATTTAATGTAAACGGCGATGTTTCAAAACAAATGAGAAAGTTTGGTTATATTTAATTTGTTCATCATTGCAACTTGATAATACTATTTATTGCCAAATAGGGTCGCAATATTGTAAGAATGGACCCTAGTGGAGAAAAAAGAAACACACCAACTGTATATTATAACCAACATTATAGGTTATTAATTAATTTTTTTTCGGAAACAACTCAGTAAAAGCAGTATTTATAAACACAATTATTGAACACACAATTATCAAATGTGTAGTTGGAAAGAATCTGTTCATTATTTGCTATATTCATGGTATTTGTTAGAGAGTCAGTCACTGCAAAATAATGCTCTGACCTGTTCAGAACATTAAAAAGGAGGAGCTTTCTTTATATTGGTAATAAAAATTCTGTAATTATCGAGGTGAAACGCGGCTGTGATTGGTTGTAAAACAAAATTAATTGAAACGTGATTATTCATTGATTCCTATTTGAGGCATCAGTTAAATAGTCCATATAATTTATTTTGAGAGACTTGTACCAATGGTATCGAATTATCAGCTATGAGAAATGTAAGTTGCGAATTCTCGTGTATTTTCAAACATATCCTCTAATACGAACTATACTAGAAGTTATGGATTGTAAAAGTGAATAGTTCAAGAATTTGGTCAAAAACTAATTGATCATGGAAGTAGGTATATAAAATATGTAGGTCTCCTTGTCGTAGTGGTTTTAGATTGAGGTTACGGCAACAATTCAACCAGATCTGACAAGCCATTAGCGCCGTACTAACAACATGGCGTCGTTTACCTCATTGCGGAGACCAGGCGTCGCTTCGGCTGGCGTCTTCGCTTCCCTCCACCTCCGTCTCTTGCCTATTTTACGCTTCTTACATGGTTTTGTCCATCTGTGCTTCTCCACAAATACAATGTAAACTGGAAGTGAAATCTTCTGGACGAGTTACCATACATTAATTTAAAATAAGTCACGAATAACACGTCATTGAAAATTCCAAATGCTCTCTTGTTATTCTCTAACAAACTGTTCCTTAGAGTTCACAAAATATTTAAAATCCATCTTCGTCTGTGCTCTTTAATTATATATATATATATATATATATTATATGGGAGTCACTGTAGTTTATGTTCGAGTTTGTAATAATAATAATAATAATAATAATAATAATTGATATTATTATTTAATGTTATATTTATTCTGATAGAATTAAAACCATAAGATCTCCTTTTTCACTTAACCGCACAAGAATACATAATACGAATTGCTAGTTACACAGAAATACAAATCATATCACACAAGAGGTGTTATAAAAATACGTACAGAATATTATTTATGTATTAATATAAATGCAAAACTAATAATAATAATTATAGCTTGAATAAGTCAGTATCTTGTTATAAAACATAGAGGGACCAAAAAAAAATATATATAAAAAACGACTATTAACGTTGCAGTATTCTATAAGCATTTAAAAAATCATTACCATAGCTTCGAATCATAGAAACTAAAATGAATATACCCAAAGCTATTTTTATTATGATTATTGCATTTATATTCACTAAATGCAGTAAATTTACCATGTAATATACTTTAAACAGTTTGCGTACATGTTGTTGTAATAATAATAATTATTGATATTATTATTATTATTATTATTATTATTATTATTATTATTATTATTATTATTATTATATCATCATTATCTATATACTCCACACGTCCCGCGCGATAACAGGGGTGCTGCCTAGTGGGAGTTTCTTAACGAAGTTAATGTTGTTACAATTATATAACTACATATGTCAACGAGTGACAATAATATAATGATAATAATACTATGTCAATGAGTGACATAATAATATAATAATAATAATAATACTATCAATAATACCATATCATGGGCAGGACATGTGGCACGAATGGGGAATAAAAGAGGGACATGAAGTGTCTTGTAGGGAAACCAGAGGGAAAACGCCCAGTTGGTAGACCAAGAATGAGGTGAGAGAATAACATTAACTCATTCAGCACAAATACACAAAATATAAATGACTATTGATGTAGAAATGTACATGATTTTAAATTACCGTATCACAATAAAAATTAATATCTTGCAAAATATACACTTTTTATACACTAAACTCAGTAGACCCGTAATTTAGTCATTTCACCTAATGATGATGATAAGAATATAGACTTAATATTAATTATGATATTGATATTATTAACTAATAACTTAATTCTTTGGATTGAAGGTTCAATAACGCATTCACTAAAGTCCTCAATTGGTTCATATCTATTTGTTATTTAAGATTCACTTTCTTAGGCCTGTCTAGAATTATATTAGTTTTTTTTAAGTATTTATTTTATTATGAATGAATTAATTTATTTTATCGAATGGGAGGTATGCACACTATCCTCAGACAATTGAATCCAGTTCGAATTTTTGGTATAGTCTTTTTTTCAGAATAATCAGAATATTATTATTATTCTCCTACCTACGTCTAGACCTTGTTATATTTTCCGCAAAGCTTTTCCGGTAATTATTTATTATTATTATTATTATTATTATTATTATTACTACTATTATTATTAATAATAACTAACTCACTAGCACTATCGAACCCGTAGGATCATGGCCGCGCGAACATAAGCTCCACACATCCTTATCCTGAGCTAATGCCTTCCAATCATCCACTGTATAATCTACTTCTTTCAAATCATAGTTAATGTTATTCTCTCACCTCATTCTTGGTCTACCAACTGGGTGTTTCCCTCTGGTTTTCCTACAAGACGCTTACATGCTCCTCTTTCATTCCCCATTCGTGCCACATGTCCTGCCCATCTTTATTATTATTATTATTATTATTATTATTATTATTATTATTATTATTATTATTATTATTATTACTATATTTGAGTATTTTGTTTTTTATATCTACCGTAATTGATTGAAAGCTATATATTTAATGAACCTCAAGAAATCGATTACACACACAACACACGCATATATTTCGGTACTTTAAAAAAACATTATTAACTACCGTTAAGGTTATTGTTAAATATTTTTTAAAAATTAAAATTGTACCTGTAATGGCAGTCGTCCTCAACAAATTAAAATTGTTTAAAATTATCAGATAATTATTTTAACAATTTTAATTTGTTGAGAACTACTGCCATCACAGGTAGAATTTTTATTGTTTTAAATATTACACTCCCTATATTTTTCCAAATTTCTGCAAGCAAGTTTTGATGACTATTTTAACTCATGTTTCAAATGGGACTCAATGACCAATCACGTTTCAATGATTTTTGTTTTACAACCAATCACAGTCGTGTTTCACCTCGATAATTATCGAATTTTGATTACCAAAATAAAGAAAGCTCCTCCTTTTTAATATTCTGAACATGTCAGAGCATTATTTTGCAGTGACTGACTCTCTAACAAATACATTGAATATAGCTAATAATGAAGAGATTCCTTCGACCTACACATTTGATAATTGTGTGATCAATAATTGTGTTTTTAAATACTACTTTTACTGAGTTGTTTCCGAAAAAAATGAATTAATAACCTATAATGTTTGTTTATACATTTTGATGTGTTTCATTTTTTTCTCCACTACGGTACATTCTTACAATATTGCGATCCTATTTGGCAATAAATAGTATGATCAAGTTGCAGTGATGAACAAAAATGAAACATAACCAAACATTTCTCATTTGTTTTCAAACACCGCCGTTTACATTAAATATATAAATATTTTAAAATAACTATATTTAAATAATGATTTGTTAGTAAACAGCTTAATTTTAGCCACTCTTGTTTTCCAAATCCTCTAGATAAATTCACTCGTGGCATTACTTATGATATCATGATGATGATTGATGTTAAAATGGTTAAATTCTGTTGATAATTTAACTTTAATCGCTCCAAAGTAAATATAATTTATAAAAGTTGTAAGATTTTACGTTAAAAGTGTGAGAAACGTGATGTAAGTTTGAACTGAGACTATCTTGAGATGTAGGGAAGTTGAAATAGAAGTGGAATAATGTGCAAAGTTTTGTAGCTTAGCTCGATTTCTTTTCCTCGTGATATAGGTTTATGTCAGAGAGAAAAGTAAAGCACCATTACTCACCTCCATGTTTATATAACTTTTTCTGCTTCTTCACGTTTTGTCGCTACTAACTTTCTTTCTGAATTAATGTGAGGTATGTCCTCTGAAAATTATAGCTTTTTCGCTCTATTTTCTGTGTTTATTAAGTTGCTTTCATAAAATTTACATTGAATATATATACTGTACTCTAATGGAAATAAATGAATCCGTGTAGCCATTCCAGTTAAACTATTTTATAATGCAGCATTTTAAATAGAACTTGGATAAAAAATATATTAAATTTATAAAAATTACATGATATTTTATCCTTAAAAATAAGTTAATTTATAGCACGACATCTCCGAATTGGTTATCACAGGTCAGCAAAACACAGTACTCTATGTCCAATCTTATTAGCGTGATGCCATTTCCCAACAATAATTTCAGCACAAGAAAAGTCCCTAACTCACTGACACAGTCGAACTTCTAGGTTCATGGCCACACTGACATAAGTTCTCCACACATCCCTATCCTGAGCTAATGTTTTCCAATCATTCCCTATATAATCTACTTCCCTCAAATCATGGTTAATGTTATTCTCCCACCTCATATTTGGTACAAGAATTTTCCATCCTTCTTTCACTCCCCATTCGTGTCACATGTTCTGCCCATTTCATTATACAAGACTTAATTGTTCTTATTATATCTGATTTCCTGTAAAGATATTGTAGCCGATTGTTATGTAGCCTTCTCCATTCACATATCTGTTCATCTCTCTTTGACCCAAATTTTTTTCTAAGCACTTTATTCTCAGAGACTCGTAATCTTTTCTCCTCCCTTAAAGTGAGAGTCCGTGTTTCGCATGGGAGAATAACAGTTTTATATATTTTCAGTTTAATGTTTTTTTTAGACAAGTTAGGACAAGAATCCATGTAATGCATAGTAGCATGCATTTCCAGGATTGAGCCTACGTTTAATTTCTTTATGTATCTCATTCCTATTTGTAATAACCGGTATTCTTCCTAGGTATTTGAATTCAGCCACTTCTTCAAAATCGCCCTCATTTGCCATTAACTGCCCATTTCCATTATATAATTATTTCTATGTGTGAACATACTTATTTTACTAGTAGCTGTTCTTTCATTGTCCTCAAGAAACTGTTTGGATTCTATAACGAAAGAAAAAGCTAGGTATAGCCGAAAATCAAACCAGGTTGATTTTGTTCCTGGCTTCACTCGCCAACTGTTACCCAACTGAAGAGTTCAATTTTTTCCATGGAGTTTTTTTTTAATTAAACATTTTCAAGCTCCCACATTTTGTCAAGTGACAGGAAGGGAATATATATGTATGTATGTATGTATGTATGTATGTATGTATGTATGTATGTATGTATGTATGTATGTATGTATGTATGTATGTATGTATGTATGTATGTATGTATGTATGTATGTGTATATATATTGAAGCAGGGCGCGACAGACATAAAATATCTTGCCCAGTCGGCTTTAGGCTCACATTATGTTAATTACGGAAGTGATGTCTATCCAGCAGTAATAGGTTGACATGGTCAATATGTCGAGTTCCCCAGTCGTTATTTCAGAATGCCTTAATGAAATTGCATCTCTTTTATAAGTTTGATTTTAGAGTATTTTTTCTTGTTTTTTTTTTAATATAGTTACTATATTTCTTGTCACTGTGCAGTTTATAATTAACTGGATGGATTACAATCTGTTAAAATAAGTTTGACATGAATGTGAACACGATTTAAATGTAATTTCGTAAAGCTTAATAATTTGATTATGGCTCTAGAATGTACAGACATCGCCCGTCGATACCGTTATTAATGCGATATAAGTCACAGTTTTGTGAAACATTGTTGCTCTTTAACCTTCCCCATAAATATTTTGTTATTTATAGTAGCTTTAACTAGATAAGTAATATCACAAACTTTATGTAGATCATGACTATTGTTTCGTATGGTCTGTGAAATTTCGTGTTCCCTCTCGCCTGGAGACACTTAGCATTCCAATCTTCAGTTAAAGATGCTCTCTATTCATACTCCACTGGATATTCTGGCTCTCCGACTTTAAAACTTGTCGAAACTCCATGTTGTTTCTCTGAATTTTGCATTTCAATTTTCACTTGATAGTTAACTCGCGGTATTCGATGGAGCTATGATGATCTAGTATTATTTTTGGGTGAAATATATAAATATGTTTTATTGTGAGGATGGTGATTTTTGATGGAAATTTCGTGGCATTTATCTTCAGTTGAGGAAAATGCTTGAGTAGTCCTATCCAAAAAATCCAACCCGGCGGTAATCGAATCCGAGCCAGCTGCATGAGAAGCAATAACTCTAGATCATAAGGTTTGGTCCATTAATTTAGTATATTGTTAAAAAGCTCACATTATAGATAATTATCTCTTGCAATAAAATACATGTTTAGAAAACTCAAAACAAACATAAGGCCTATATACAAGGTCATTCGATAACTAATGGCAACACTGTTGTAAATCAGCGATCCTAGTGGTAACCGTTGTAATCTTGTATTATGTTGTTGATCAGTCCATGTTGTATAAATCTGTAATATTGAAAGTATTTAAGTAGCATTATTTTGTGAATTATTCATTGTTTCTCACATTTAGTAAGTAATACCACTCTAAAATATTATCAGTAGAATTTGTTTATAAGGTGGAATTGAGAAGTACTTGAACATCCACCAAATTCTCCAAACAACAGCCCTTGTGACTAAAACTTATTTTCAGAAATCAAAGAACTTCTGCGAGCAACTCGATTTCAATCAAAATTTGATATCCAGGAAGCTCTAGATCGATCAGATGAGAGAGATATCACGAAATGGTGCTACAGGTGGAGTGCGCCGTCTTTCAAGGACTTGGCAATGTATAGTTGACTTGACAGAAGACTATTTAATAAGTCCGTAATGTCAAAACTAACCAAAAAAAGTGATGTTATAGCAGTTACCTATCGAAAACGCTAGTTTGAGGGTTCATAGAAATGAATTTCGAATATTTGCTATTGTCTATTCGAATATGCGAATTTAAGTAATTAGAATCTGTGTATTTTATATTTTGATAAACTTATCTGTTAGACATAATTAAACTCCTTGGCATGACAGACTAGAAGGCCCTCAACTTTCCAGTCGACTGCAGGCCTCTCATCCGCATGTGTTTTTAACACAGGTGGATGATCATACAGCTAGTTTAGAAGTGACTTATGGTTTACTTCTCGGATCCCCTAATCGTTATACCAGGTTTTCTCTATTAGAGCCACTACTTATTGCAATTATCCAAATTCCTCATGATGGATGGCGGGTGACCACTGGTCCCGCAATGGCCGAAATTCCACGAAAAAATGTTTTCCACATGGGGACTTGAACCAGCGCAAGTTCCGTAGATCCGCACCAAGGCGTGCTCCTTTAAACCGTTCGGATACGGCGCGGGACCTAATTCGTATTTACATTTTGAAAATTAAAAAAGACGTGTGAATTAAAATAATTTCTCATAAATCTAGATCTCCTTGTTATAATATTTCACTACTAATAAATCATTAATGTACAAAACAATAAATTAACTTATTAACTATAAGAAAATCGAGAATACTATTTTATTAAAAAACATCATTGACTTAACTTGTCTGGTAGATCTAATTCATTCCTACATTTTAAAACTTATGTCAGAATAGATTGGTGAATTGAGGAAGCAGTGAAATATGTGGTAGTGTACGTATGTCGTTTTTTCCCCAAAGCTTCCAATAGTGTCCGGACTTATTAGCCAACTGCGTCGCCACCATAACTACTAAAGATAGGAGTTGGCATACATTCTGTGTTCTTTCCTCCTATGTTCCATTCAAAAAACGTCACATCAGCTGCTATGGCTTTGCAATATTTTATATTAAGTACGTCTCCAGATGTTAAACAACTTTACAACACATATGCAGAATATGACCCCAAAGGGAAGAGCTGGACTCTTCATTAATATAAGTATAATTTATTATATCAAGTTATATGGACAGCTAATGACAAATGAGGGAAATTTTGAGGAAGTGGCTGAATTCAAATACCTAGGAACAATAATCACAAATAGGAATGAGATGCACAAAGAAATTAAACATAGGCTCAATTCTGGAAATGCGTGCTATTATGCATTGCAGAGACTTTTGATGTCCCAACTCCTTTCAAAAAACGTTAAGCTGAAAATATGTAAAACTATTATTCTACCAGTTATATTATATGGGTGCGAAACATGGACTCTTACTTTAAGGAAGGAAAGGAGATTACGAGTATTTGAGAATAAAGTTCTTAGGAAAATTTTTTGACCAAAGAGAAATGAACAGACAGGTGAATGGAGAAGACTACATAACAATGAACTACATGGTCTTTATAGGAAGCCAGATATAATAACAACAGTTAAGTCTCATAGACTGCGATGGGTAGGACATGTTGCGCGTATGGGGAATGAAAGACGTGCATGGAAACTTCTTGTAGGAAAGCCAGAAGGAAAACGCCCAGTTGGTAGACCAAGAATGAGGTGGGAGAACAACATTAACTATGATTTGAGGGAAGTAGATTTTTCAGGGATTGATTGGAAAACATTGGCTCAGGATAGGGATGTATGGAGAGCTTATGTCCGCGCGGCCATGAACCTACGGGTTCGATAGTGCCAGTGAGTAAGTAAGTAAGTATATGTGCGAACCCACTTAACCTTAAGAAAACAAAAATACAGAGTTTATTTTTTTTAATATTCTAAAATATATTATTTCAATGTTAGGACCGCAAATCGCATGTAGCTAGCCGACGTTATTAAAAACAAAAGTCTAGATACCGTTTCTAAAAGTACTATTAACTTGATTTTATTTCACAAACATTTCATTAAAACATTGAGACCGCTTTAGCATGAAACCGCCAATAATATAATAATATTATAATAAAACACATTAGTTTATGGAAGTATGAATAGCCGATCCGGAAATGTAAGTCGAAAACGAGGATTATCTCCTCAAAATGTCTACTAGGACATGGCTCATAATTCAACCGTGTTATGAAAATGAGAACCTTACATTTACTTAGTTATATGTCATATGTAATACATGTCATATACCTTAGCAGTCATGTATATATTTTTAGTTTAATTTTGGTTTTTATGATCTGTTCGTTGTTAATACGTGCCCTATAGAAATAATTTTATCTTAGTTTAATTTTAGTGTTTATGGCTTAATATAAATTACACTCTTAAAACGCCATTGATGTGGTTAATCTATAAATTGGTATTCATGGAGCAAACATCCATTGTTACCCAGAATACTCACTTGTGATTATCTTCGTCACCGAAAATTAACCTGTAAATGAGAGAGAAAGAAAGAAAGAGAGAGAGAGATTTTTTTTGTGTAAACTATGTAGGCTACTTTCAAAACAATATTTTTTGTGTAAGTAATGCTACATGAATAATAATTAAATATCTTTAAATAATAAAGAGTTGTATCAATGTTATAAATTATACAAAAATCCTGTGATGAGCTTCCAAGTGCTGTTAATCGAATATTTTTGTTTTCCCTTGTGATTCATGGTTAATTTAATGAACACATATATTTAATTAATAGAGTTATGGGTTAAATTATTAAAATGTTTTATGCATTACTCCCACGCTTTTAATGGATATTTTTAAACAGACAAATATCATTAAATAATGCGTATATGATATGTGTTTTATCGTAAAAATCGTTATATGTAAACATTTATTAATGTTACCAGAGTATCATAAATTCGTAAAATTTAAATTACAGTAAAATTAACAAAGTAGCATAAAAGTTTACCCTCCATGGTATCTTTCTCTCGTCGTGATGGAGTGGCTTTCGTGCTTAAATGGTCCCGAGAGCTATGCTGGCGGTAGCATTGCTACCGATAGGGTTACCCATGCCGGACTGGTCGAAGGTGATAAGCCAGACGAAAAAAGTACCTTGGTCGAAAGAGTGACGATCTTTCGCCGTAAAAATACAACCGTCAAGAAATGCGGACATGGGATCAAATAGTCCCCCATTCGGTTCTCCGGGCGGGGACTACTTCAAGGAACCCATGTCAAAGGGCTCAGGATAGGGATGTGTGGAGAGCTTATGTCCGCGCGGCCATAAACCTACGGGTCCGATAGTGCCAGTTAGTTAGTTAGAGTTAGCATAAAAGTTTTTTCAAGATATTAATAAAAATACATGTACATTGACAAAGAGTATATTACGATGTGAGGTTGGGAAGTGATTTTTACAGAAGCGAGGAAATGTTTGATTTCCGAGATTTTGTAAAACACTTCACAAACATGCGTTGTACATTATTTTTTGCGCAATAGAGTTTTCAAAATAATAGATAATAGTAAAATAATATATTTGTTGCAAATATTTGCGTTCATTATAAACAACTGACTAACGTTAACAGTGTGGGCAATGTTTATTAGTTGTGACTGCAGCAGGCCGTGACACCAATCAGTAATAAAATGGCGGAAAATGGGTATCTATTGTTTTATATTGTTTCAAATAGAGTTCAGTTAATTTAAAATGGAGCGATTTGTTTCGTATAATGTATATTAACACTACCTTTTGGATATATTTTTGTATATACATTGTACGTAGTATACATAAAGGGCAGTAGTTTTATTTCCCGCAAGAGGTTTGTGATATGTAATATTACAGTATAGTTATTTAGGTTGGCAACCCCGAAATGTAGGAAGTTGAACTTTCAATCATGGTCGTCATTGCTGTAAGTACGACAAAACGCATTATCGCACTATACAACTATCATTGTAGGCTATATATATATATATATATATATATATATATATATATATATGATAAGAAAAATAAATGCTCGGATATATATCGATATACAACCAGCTTTAACAGCTGGGCATCCTGACATGTTGTTCACATATCATCACCATATTGACTGGATAAACATCCACCCTCTGTAAATGAACATGTGGATGTGAGACCAGCAACCGGCTATTAAGCTAAGTGTCTTCGAAGCCCATCGCGGGCTTCAATGCGCCCTGCACACGTGACACTAAGAGCACTAGCTACACCTTCCGGCACATCTACTTTGTTACGACTTATCTCACCTTATAACGAGAGTGACGATCTGTCCCGGTGGACTAGTAGTTCCCATGGTCGCCTCTGTTCCGAAGTTCGCAGATTCGAAACTGACTACGGTCGATGGATTTTTTTAAGGACGTAAAAATCTTCCTTCGGAATGGAAGTAAAGCCGTGTGTCCCGTATCGTAAATTTTCGTCACGTACAAGAACTTTAAGCACGAAATAAAATGCATCTGAGAAAAAATTGTCGGCCCTTTGATTGTAGTGAACCTCTGAGAGACAACAATCCTCATAATGTCCTCATTTCTCTGTCAATTTCGTCTTTCTGCCTGCATTATGTTTGGTAGATGTAGTTTTTTTACTAAGTTTGTATTATGTCAAGACTGTAGATACAGTAACTCGAGATACCTTATTAACCGCTGTTATGGAACTAAAATTAATAAGGTACAGGCAATTTGTTCTCGTTGAAAGTCACTAAAATCAGGCATAACGGTAGAACAACACAACACGAAGATATTCATAGATTTATTGGTGGTAAAAACCTTATACGGAGTATAACATAGGGAAAATGTACTCTGTGAGGATTTAGTTGTCTTGATTTCTACTATCCTATGCCGTCCCTGTCTAACAATATCCACAGTAACATTTGTTGTAAGTGGTCTTCTTTTGCCAAATTTCTTGAAAATGATTGGGTGTTTTCACCCCCACTCTCATAACATATTCCAGCGCGTGGTTATTTGATTAAGCATGGCATTCCATTGTTTTAGAATTTTCCTCAGGCATATTAGGGTGACGGAGGGAAAAGTGAGTGAGTACCTGTCTTTCTTAAATCGACCAGACTACTCTCTCTTAAAACGACCGGACAACTTAATCCTCACAGACTATACGACAAACGTAAAACATAATACGCGCTCATTAAATGACTTGAGCAGTCAGCTAAAATCAGAAAATGGATAACACCTAATAGGATTTGTTCAATTATTTTATTTAACCCCCTATATAAAGACTACTATTCTACCCAATGATAGGCCTATAAAATAAATAGTTATAAAAATTGTTGAAAAATTGGTTCTTGATTACTGTGTATGAATTTTTGAACAAGTACTTTAAAACTTTTAAAAAATCATATTCTTCTCTTCACTTCTTTGCGTTTTGTTATGATTCGACAGTAAAATGTTAATTTATACCTTGTTTTGAAACATATACTAGGAAGCAGTGTTTTCGTTAAATATATTAAAACGTCGCGTACCATTGCCAAGCAGTCTAAGGCCTACGTGTAGAGCTACGAAACGCGTGGTGGTTCGAGTTCTCACAGGCCGGTGGATGGGACCGGTGTGACGTCAAACCAACATCGTGAGTAATTTGGATAGCTATGATAAGTAGCGGATCCAGATTGAGAAAATCTGCTATAACGACTGGAGGACCCAACATGCTTACCACATGCGATCCCTATACTGACTGGATGATCATCTGTCTTTGTGATTTACACATGTGGATGCGAGGCGAGTAGATGGCTGATACGCAAAAAACATTCTGAGCCTGTTTCGTATTGTAATTGTAACTTAACATGTTCATTTTTCCAGATCTTGGAAATAAAAACTGATGAAAAGTGAAAATAATACTATCACAGGAATTCCTTCTAAAGTAATTGATTCAATTTATTCATCTCGGTTAATTGTAGATGTAGGGTGCATGAAACGGATCTTCTCTCTCAGAGGGGATGTTCTCAACTGTTGCAGTACACGAAATCTGCAATTTGTGTTGAATTGTAGTATATGGAAATAAATGGGATTATGCATTGTGTATTCGTTTGGAATGGGTCCGCTAATTCCTGATTTTAGTGTAATGAGAATTATATGCTCGGTTCAACTGGATGCAATTAGCCATTGTGACAATATCCTGTAGGATACAATCACATATTTCCATTACAGAATACAATACATGTTATGATTTAAGTGTAATTGATTGCTCTACGACTTGCATTATAGCCTATACAGTAAGAACTAGGTTCATCGACGATTTTACTAGAAACTCTGGATCTGAAGTTATTTATAGTTTTCTTTAAAATGACATAGGTTTATTGCTAAATATTCTGAATATATCTATTTCAATTGCTTTTTATCCAAATAAAAACAGTGGAATGAGAGCTTTAAATTCGGTATTTAGAAATGCAAAGAATATGCGCAAAAATAAACGTTTTACACAGCAATATACTGTACCATTAAGTAACAAACTCTACAGCTTGTGTATCCTTTAGTTTGAAAACAGCATTCACTAAGGCCTTCCAGTGATTCCTATCCTCAGCTGAAAGAATCCAGCTTATAGTTTCTATTTTTACTTCTCTACTATATGTTTGAGGGACCCTGACAGTTCAGAAGGGTAGTGGGGATTTTTCTTCAATTAATTAGAGTACAAACTGGTCCCGGGGTCCACACTACGTCCTATAAAAGTTCAGGGAACTTTTAGTGGTGGCAAAATCGAGTTTATTTATCTTTTCTATTCGTGTCGTTAGCTAATGTATCCCGCGACTTAATGGAACTCAATGACCTGTTTAACGGAATACCTTTTAACATCCATCTACATATTATATTCTCTTGTATGCCGTATGCCGTTTACTCAAGGGTTTCCCAACCACTATTTTGAAAGTAATTGTACGGTTATCTGTTCTGGCCACTTGAGCTATTATATCAATATCCTAAATTTATAATCTGACTAATAAATGCGAACTATAGTTGTTCCCATTAACATTCGGATTGACATGATAGTATACTTAATTGCTCTTTCTTATATCTGTCCGTATTTATATATTTTAAATTAGTGTTATAGAATGCTCTTTGAAATTTTAATGCTTATAATATACACTGCTCAAAAAAATTAGGGGATATTGTAGAATAACCTATTAAGACTATGTTTTTAGGAACAGTATTAGATGCAATCACTTTCTATTACTCCAAAAGAATGTAAACAAGAGTTTGAAGTCATTACGTAACCTCTGTACCACACCAGATGTCAAAGAGATCCTGATTAGGAATATGGCAAACAAACAAAGCAACATTAACATGGGTGAAAATGTTTCTTTGGTATGGTGTATGGTCTCCTCGAACGGCCAGCACTGCCTCACACCTGTGTGGCATTGATGCAATCAGGTTAGCAATGATTTCTTGGGGGATACGTGGCCACTCTTCCATAAGAGCAATGTGCAGCTCTGGAACAGTTGTGGGAGGTGCTGGTCTGCCTGCAATGCGTCTGCCTAATGCTTCCCACACATACTCAATCGGATTTAAGTCCGGGGAGGAAGCTGGCCATTGCATACGCTCGATACCCTCCACTTCCAGCATGTCGTCCCCCAAGCCAGCTCTGTGTCGTCGTGCATTATCGTCCATAAAAAGAATAGAATCACCTATGGCACCAGCATAGGGCACGACAAAAGGTCGGAGAATCTCATCTCTACACCTTATCGCAGTCAAAGTACAACCTTGGATGACGTAGAGGTCCGTACGTCCACCACTACTGACTCCTGCCCACACCATCAATCCACCGCCACCATATGGGGATCTTTCACGTACAAAAGCTGGATTGTTTCGTGTCCCTTTTTCTCTCCAGATGAATACACGCCGAGTATCACATTCCACGTTGAATCGCGATTCATCAGAAAAAAGAACTGATCTCCATTCAGCATGCCTCCACACACGATGTTCCTCCGCCCAGTTTCTGCGATCTCTACGGTGTTCTGGAGTTAACCTGGTACCCACCATGGGCCTACGGGCATAGAGACCACTTCCATGCAGTCCATTAGGGATAGTTTGAGTTGACACCCTGCGTCCTGTTGCTGTTTGAAGTGTATTTCACAGTTGAGTTGCATTCTGCTGTCTATTCCGACGGGCTGTTAACAAGAGGTAACGGTCATCCCTTGCTGTTGTTGCCCTTGGTCGACCTTGTCCGGCTCTTCTGTGAACAGTATCTGTTCTTTGAAAATGATTCCAAAGTCTGGAAATCACGCTTTGAAACACCCCAATGGCTTGTGCCACCTCTTGTTGTGTCTGTCCAGCTTCCATCCTTCCTATGGCTCTCCAAGCCATTGGTTCAGGTAAATCACATTGTCGAGATATCACTGTCCCTAAGGCAAGTTATTCACTAACTGAAAACTGGACTGGATTTAAAAACAGCAACAAAACATTCACCCCCACACCACCCTTTCACATCAACAGTACAGACACTGCCCTCTGGTGTGGTACCGAGGTTACGTAACAACTTCAAACTCTTGTTTACGTTATCCTGGAGTAATAGAAAGTGATTGCATCTAATACTATTCCAAAAAACATAGTCTTAATAGGTAATTCTACAATATCCCCTAATTTTTTTGAGCAGTGTATTTAAACCAGTATAAGGCAAAGCATTTTTATATTAATCATGCAATGCAAATAGTTTCTTTTATATTATCTTGAAATTAATTGGTAATATTTATTTCATTAAAAATACTGTAAAACATCTAAAGGATCTAATATTAATGACAGCAACTGTATATAAATTATGTAGTTCTTTCTTATCAAACGTGTTCATTGTCATAAATGTTAGGTCCCTTTATTCCATTTTCGAAGACTTTTGGTTTTTTTCTTTCCTCATATAAATGACCATGTATCATTCATAACCATAAAATACCACGTTAAGAACAGTTATAAATGTTTAATATTTGTACTTTTAGAAGTCGTGACGATAGAAGTTCTTGGACTGAATGCACACTATATTTTAATAGAGTTTCAAAATAGTAGCATTATATTGATTCTTCAAAGGCAGTCAAAACACTACGTTCATAATTTTTATTCGATTTTATAAGTAAATTCTGTAGTTAAATTAGGATTTAAAAAAATATGATATTGGCTTAGGAATGCAATCTATTCAGATTTGAATTTTGATATTCAAAGTATCAATCAAATGATATACCTGTACCTCTTTTCTACATATCGACTCTGCGAGATTTTTTTTTCTGACGCCGCGCCATAGTGTTTACATATAATTATTTACGCATATTGTCCAAAGCATAACAATATATATATATATATGATTCCATCGTAATGGTGTTAAATGAGATGTTAAAGATCGTCGATGAATATCATCATTATCATGAACAAATCGTTTTAGGTCATATGGCCTGTGACGGTAAACCTAACAAGATGGTCTTGATCTTTCCGCCGATGTTTTTTTCTTCCTTGGTCCCTATGTCCAGTTAGAGTATATTCGAATGCCAATTTTGGAAGTCTATTTCTTTCCATTCTTCTCAGATGATTTTTCCATTCTTGTTGGTATCTTTGTATCTCTTCATCTAAACTTGGTATTCCAAGTGTTCCTTTGGTGATCTAGTCTATTAATTCCTAACATGAACTTAAGCGCATTTGCTTACTCTAATTTTATGAGAATTTATTTTATGAGAATTTGTTTTATTTAAAATCGAAATTTCACTTCCGTATTTTGGAGCAGCTTTTGATGTGATGTTATGAAATCTTAGTTTTGTATCTGTCCTCATTTGTTTACCAAAATATTTTCTTATTATCCCATTCATTTTATTGTATTTTTGGTCGATGAATAAAATAGGCTATTGCCAGTGGCGTTCGCGAAATAAGTGGTGAATGGTTCACAGCTATTTAAGTCAAAGAATCGAATTATCTTAACAACAAAGAATCAAATATGTACATTGTATATAAGCCTACGTACCTGCTAAATTAGTATTGTATATTAGGTATGTTTTCCGTCATTTGATTGTCCATACTATTTTTAAAAAATCTATGTTTCTAAAAAAAATTACGGATAGATGTTTCAAATCTCTCACACTAGTCCTTGTCCACAATGAATAGTCATCCCCAAGCGGAACACAAAGAAAGCAACATCATTAATTATTTACAAATTAACCGCAATTCCTCTCACATTTTCGTATAGCGACCCGTTGAAAAGTCATGTATATAAGATCTGTTATTATCACTAGCCACTTGTTTTATCCACATATCTGGTCTCAGTTGTCCTAACAGCTTAGCCTTAATTCTGTTTACATAACATAATGGTTTATTTTGTAATTATTGTATTCAATTCATCATGAACACTTTCACACCGACAAAAGCTTGAGAGAGTGAATGGGGTCGATAACTTTAGTAATTTTTCTTCCTGCATTGCTTTAGTCATCGAAGTTACACTGTGGATGTGCCCCAAACACTACGTATAGTTGAAACGTTCTGTCTCTTGAACATTGCCAACAGTAAAATGCCACAAAAACACTGTCATTATACGGGAGATGCTCAATGTAACGAGATTCATATTTCTCTTTGTTCTTAATAATATGTAAAAAATAAATAACCTACATCCAAAGTGATAAATATAGATTATATACATTTTAAAGAACATTTTAAATATCACTAATTAAAATTAATAAATTAACAAATACGAGATTAGGAGCACGTGCCCAGTACCCTTAAGGACTGATTGCACCTGTCTACTATTGCCGTTACCGCTACTACTTCTACTACTAAATATATAAACATCCTCAACTCGTTTCCAACTCAGAGTCGGGTCGAGGGATGAGATGAGGTCCTATATTTATAGAGATCTGTGAACTACAAGGGTGCCAGCCGACCACTCATGACGCAACCGTCACAGGGGCGAATGAACGAAATGAAACGAAATGGATGAAGGGAGTATGGAGAAATGGTGGCAGGGGAACACGGGAGAAATCCCGACAAAAACCTGCCCAAGCTCTGTTTCGTCCACTACGAAAGCCACGTGGAATGACCGAGGCTCGATCTCAGGACCCCATTGGTGAGAGGCGAGCGTCTAACCGCTTGCGCGACGGAATCGTCACTACTACTAAACTAACTAACTCACTCACTGAACTATCGATCCCGACTGCTGCTGCTGCTGCTACTACTACTATTATTATTACATCTTACCATCACCACAAAACACATATTTCCTTTATTTAATACCGATGTTGTTATTATTGTTATTATTATTATCATCATCATCATTAATTTAAGGCTGTAAGAGAAAACATGGTATGTTAAAAGTGTAAAAATAAAAAAGAAGGGCTGAATAATATTGGTGACCTATGCAGTGAATACATTACAGATGGGAACACTTGCTTTAGAATATCGATTACTACCATGCTGTTCAAGTGTTCTCGTGAATGGAAATGATCTCCTTGATGCTACCAGCAGGATAATTGTCTTTACACGTCACAACTGGAAGGATATTTCCTGGCTCTGTAGCAGACAAGAGCATCCTGAGACAGGTATTCTGGAGATCAAGCTAATCACGACAAATTGACATTATAATGCTGATAGGTAATTACATGGTATATGTGAAGATGGCGACAATGAACAATGCAATTATTAACTTATGAATTAACTATTTTTGTGATTTGATATATTTTAGCTCTATTTGTTTTCTCTCCCATTGCGCGTTCGTGTGGAATACAAGAAAAGATTCCTAGCAAAGCAAATCATTTGAAAGGTTATTCAAAACCATACTACACACTTCTGTGGGTTGTAGAGGGACTTAGAAGTTTTTTAATAAGGCCATATCCATAAACGCAGTGTTTCGGTGCTATAATGATGGGAGAAACAGGATTTCAAATATCATAGCATTGATATAGGCCTATTGCATAATTGATATAAAAATGTCTTATATGATATATTATGTTTGGATCTTAAAGTTTACCGACGTTATATTATAAAAAAAGAAAACCCTTGAAATCACCCATTAAATTGTCCCTACCGGGAATCAAACCCGAGACACTGCGTCCGAGCCAACATCTATACCACTATACCCTGTTCGCTCTTAAAGTGATCCTCGTCAAAATAAAACCATGTGACCTGCTCGCTTTTCATTGGTTATGGACACCTACGTACGCTGTAGAAGCAATATTCTTCCGCCATTCGCGCAACAATTACTGTCACTTTTGACAGGGAGATGACGACACAGCAACAGAAGACTCGATACTTTCCGCCATTTTGTTTCATGAGAATCGACTGAAGCATGACTCAAATGCATCATCCATATGTAATAAACTATTTTAAGTTGTAGTTATTGATTAGGTATATTTTAGAATATTTTCTATGTTTTGAATATTATTATTTTCATTCACGTATATTCAAAGTATATATTTTTAATTTAATGAAGGGAACTACTTTTTTGCGTACTTATTTCTTCTACAACGTACGACGGTGTCCATAACCAATGAAAAGCAAGCAGGTCACATGTTATTGTTTTGACGAGGATCACTTAAAGAGCAAACATGGTATATGATAGAGCGGTGAACTTTTTACTAGCCACCCAATAAAATTTCTCCCCAACATTTGAAGGAAAGTGGAATAGTCGAATGGACAACTGTGTAACTCGGTTTTGGTGAAGCGGGACATTTGATTTGATCTTATCGTTGTATCGCTAATTTTATCTATTAATGCAAACATTGCGTTTAACAATGAATTTGACATATACCGATTAGAAGTACACTGCCGTTTTATACACAATTTTAAAAAGTACACGTCGCAAAACATCGATATCCACCTTACATTTAAAGGGGCACGCCGTAGCATAGTTTGTTAAGGCAATACACTACAAACCAGAAGGTCGAGGATTCGAGTCCTGGTGGGGGTCAGGATTTTTAAACTTACCCAAACCTTCTGATGACACTATGACCCTCGGGTCGACTCAGCCTCTAATGGAAATGAGTACCAGACGCTTGTTCTGGGGGTAAAGGCTGCTTGCTGTCACTCAGGGCTCACAATCCAGTTGACATCAAGTGCCGATAGTCTAGAGAAAGTGGAAGCCTTAACCTCATATTACCCGAAGAATCTCCTATGGGCTGTAGTGGGATCACTACCTTTCACCTTCCACTTAAATGCAGGTGTATTTGATTTTTGAATCGTCCTGTGCTTGTCTAGGACATAGCAATTAGTGAAATGTACTTAATGACTGATTAACGCTGTATGTCTCTTCCTTGTATCGAACGCGCGCAATTAACATGATTGTATTAATAAATCATGCAGATGACTAAACACTCACATTAAACAACGTTCCACTCTATTATTCATTACACCGTATTCATATAATAGCTGTAGAGACTGTTATTTTGGAAATCATATTTGCCTACTTCGCCAGGCGAAATAGCTTCACTACACGGGTCCTATCACTCGTATCTACGAACTTAATTTTCGTTTTTAATTGACTTTTCCACAGTTACCAAGATGAATGCTGGATGGGAATTTAAATTCTCTCTAACCGACTTACTCTATAGTTTATGAAATCAGTATGGGTCTTCGTTGATTTCTATCCTCAGGTAAATTGAATCCAGTTCATATCTCCGACATTGGGGTCTCTATTATCCGTCCGAATATTATCTTCCCACCAATGCCTAGGCCTACTAATGATTTCTCCTCCAAATAATTCCCGACAACAATTTGAATGTATTTCTACACTCACTCATTCGAGTTACATCTAAATATATCTCAGTATTAGAACAGCATAGAAAAGAAAAGATTTTAGTGGTATGGCCATGTCAAAAGAATGCCAGAGCAAAGATTGCCCTAAATTATTATGGAATGGATCCCAATAGAAAGGAGAAAGAGCGAAGAAAACTTGGATAGAAGGGGTACACGCAGAGGATTGGAGGAAGATCAATGGATGGACGGAGAGGAATGGTGTTTGGTTTCCGGAAGACGGCGGCAGCTGCCATGATACCGAATGATGATGATAATTTATAATGGAGTTCCTTATCGTGAAGCTTTCTCTACTCTCAATTCTTATCCCATATAAGAGCGAGTACGAGTATTTGCTTTAAGTTCCTATTTTCATTCGTCCTAACGTTGTTATCTCAATCTTATTTTTAGAAACTTCAAGATCTTAAATCAATATCACATCTATAATCTTTGGTTGTGTCTAGTATGCTGGGATTTTTATTATGCTTTGCATGCGTTTTCTCTATGGCGTAGGCCTGTGACCTACCAGCTGGCTTCTGGCCTCACTCTACATGTGTTAATCATAGAAATGGACGATCATACAGCCAGTGTAGGGTGACATGTGTTCAGCATGTCAGGTCACCCAGCCCTTATAGCTGGTTTTTCTGAACCTTGAATCGCTATTGTAGCTACCCAAATTCCTCACGATACTGGGTAGTCAGCGATCCCATACTCACCGAAATCCCATGAGAAAACTGCTTCCTCCTTGGAGATTCGAAACAGCGCAAATCTCGTAACTCTGCGCCAATGCACCTTACCTTAACCATTCGGCATGTCGCGTTATTTGCAGGTATTTACTGGTTTAATTGCGTTAGTGATATGAAATGGTGAATATGATGGAACGCATTTTGGTAATAAAATTTGAATCCAGTATTTACCTTAATGAATAAGTACCCCTAAGAGTTGCTCGATCCAGATTTGAATCTGGATCATCCACAATACGATTCTCAAACACTATCGTCTGAACCAACTAGCTGGTCCTATCTCTTGTGGTTGCCACATGCAGTTGGAGTATATCAATACCCTCTTATCTAAGTACAAGTGATCCTTAGAAGATAAAGCAGGATCGGGTAGAGTAAAACCCGCAATAAAGGATGCAGATATTCGTGGTTACTGTCTCGTAAACAATCTAAAACATTCATCCATCAATATGAACGAGAAAGTGGGTTATCGGTAGAAAAGAAATCAGGTCGTTACAGGATTTATCGATCGCTCCAAAAGTATTTGTTCTTAGTGTAAGTTTAATGCTTATAATCACATTTAGGGATGACTTAAGACTGCGGCAAGATTTGTCAAGGTTCAACCTTAACGTGGCATTAGAGCACTGAAGTACAAACAAATATCTGCGCGCTTGCAATTAAAACATATATCAGTGAATCATTAGTCTGCAAATCACTTTCTATAGTGAAAAAACGTAAAAAATGTCGCTTTTGTAGCTTAAATGGCTTACGCTGCCTAAACCATAATAAATACATAAAATAATTGCACACAGAATTGAATATCTCAAAAAACTCTACACGAGAGTCCGCGACAGTATATGTTTATCTTTTAAGGATAGCTCACAATAACCATTTTTCTCTTTTATCGGTGCCAAGAAGATGGGGATAAGTAGATTCCCGGCCAAGCATAGCAGCGAACGGCGGGTATTCTTTTATGGATAACTCAAAATAACAAATTTTGTCTTTCAGCTCATTTATGCCAAGTACATCGGGATGCGTAGATTCCCGAGCAACGCCGGGTAATCAGCTCGGGGTATCTAAAAATAATAATGATATAAATTTATATTTATTTTTCCTTTTACTTATTCAACTAAATGCAAAAACACATATTTTATTTAAGTGTAGCAGCGCACGCCGCGCCGGGTATTAGCTAGTACCCTATACAATCTAACAGTGCGACATCTTTGTCAATGAAGAAGAAAATTCAGATATCTCTCTCATAATACGTAACTTACTCATGATAATGGCAAAACGTTGCTCCTACTTCGGAAGATATGTTAATTATAGGCTTATTATTATTTATTTTTGATTTCATTCTTATTTATAGACGCGTTAAGATAAAAAAAATATCGCAAGAACATCTTTAGATCTATCTAATAGATCGGTTGCCTCTATTCTTATATTTGCCCTGTCTTCTATGAAAAAAATAATTGATTTTAATATCAATTATATTACCTTTTTTTTTTTTCAAAATGCCCCAAGTTGTCTTTCGACATTCCTGGTTTCTCTCCTGGCATGGCGTACTTGTAATCCACTTCTGAGGTTGGGCCGCCTGGAATGTGGGGTTACGTTGCCCCGATGATATGATGGGTGATGATGATAATGGTGCGCCAGGAGAGTCCCTAATCCTAAGCTTAACCTAAGATGAATATGAATGATGATGAATGCGATGGCCATATGATTACAAAAAATATATTACTATTATATGGTTATTATGACGAAATGATTATTTTTATTAGTATTATCGCCTCACTATGATGGTTGTCCAGCGGCTCGCTTTGTTTACCCGCTGCTGTTATATATAATTAAATACAAAAATGCCGACTACCGTCACCATAATAATTCCGCGTATTAATCGTTGTCAAGCCTTGTCGCGCGGCATCCGCTTATATATAAACGGACAACTATCATAGTGAGGCGATAATAGTGAAATTACAATTCATCATTTGCCTTTACGATGGAGGAAAACCAGGAAAAATCCTCAGGTTGGTCGGCACATTCAGTACCTCACGAATATACGCCTCAAATGCTACCGCCTGAGCCAACTTACTGGTATTTTGTTATTGTTTTGATTTCTGGAAATATTGTAACATTTTCTAAACACTTTCAGTATTCTAGACTTTACCACAAAATACAAATATCAATTAATATTAGCGGAAGTATGTTATGAAGAAAAAATGACCAAAACCTGTTGTGTAGGAAAATAAAGAATTCGTGCCTTTTAATTCAAATGTACTAGAAGTCGCTTGAACATATTGCCGTTTAGATGAATACCAAAGGCAGTGTATGTGTACACCTAAATGCAACTGATATCAAATTTAATGTATTGTCAAATTATGAGTAATAATAAAAATATTGTGATTACTGTATGAAAATTCAGCATTTCCCCTATTATTAGAGAATTGGCATTGGGATTTTTTCAATCCAGCATTTGCCTTAATCTGAAGGAAACCAGATTAAATTGACGAAAAGTGCGTCACGCAAGAACTGTTTAAACTAAACGAATTCCTCAGCAAGTTGAATATATAGTTCAATTTTAATAGTTTACGGAATATATATATATATATATATATATATATTATATATATACATAGTAATTCTGTCCGAAGGCAGGTCCTTCACTGCAATCATAGCATTTTCATGCTATGCTTGCAGCTTTACTAGGGAATTATAGGTGTGGTAGCTTCCCGTTGCTTTCCACACCGGTGAAGGATGATGATGTTGGCCATATGATTTCGGGGACCGTTTGGGCCTTAAAGTTTTCCTGACATTTGTCATACAGGTGAGGAAAAACCTCATCCAGAAAAACTGCCCCGACCGGGGATCGAACCCGGGCCCACTGCGTGACAAGGGCAGCACGCTACCTCGAGACCACAGCGGTATATATATATATATATATATATATATATATTCGATTTTTTAGTTAATCAAATTGAATCCTATGGAAACAACTTTCATTGCGATAAAACAAAACTTGTACTAGTAGAGAGTTAAAAATATTTCCACTAAAAATTCAGCTTTCAGGTTAACCGCCACTCTAAATAGTCAAATTCTGCTGATTAACTAACTCGATATTACTATTATTATTCACATGTTAGTTTCTTTGTGAAAAAAATGGGGACCGCTACAGCAAATTTTAAATGTTCACTTTCAGGTAAACCTCCAGTTCTAATGATCGGATTAAGCTGATTTTCGGAATATACTATTTTCTTTTTATTCCAATACCGTGTGCCAAGTTTCAAATAGAAAAATCGAAAATTGCAGCAACTAGAGTGATTTTTTAATTTTCGTTTCAATTTGACCCCTACTTCTAATGTCCGATTTTTCTGGCTAACATAATCTACCTTATTTCTCTTAATTATTTGCTGTAACCCGAGTTTAATTCAGAAAAAATAGGCCGCTAGAGCGTTCACAATATAGGCTACTCACACATACACGCAAACACACACACACACACATATATATATATATATATATATATATATAGGCCTAATAGTTATGGTCATTATATATATATATATATATATATATATATATATATATATATATGTGTGTGTGTGTGTGTGTGTGTTTTATAACTATAGTTTTAAAATTTGGCAATGAAGGCAATTATGACATGAAAAGAAAAATAAATGCCTAAGTCGGGATTTGAACCCGAGTTTCTAAACTGTGTACGTTTAACGTTTCTAACCATCTGAGCTACTCAGGAATCCTAACACAAACATTTATTTTTCTTATGTATATAGTATTATCAATTTACACGAGAAGTAGCGGGATATCGTTCCAACTGCCATCTTGTGGCCACTATAACAAGTAATATATATGTTTGTCATGATAATTTTCGGTGTCTAGTAGCTAGGACGGATGAATGTGTAAAAAAAAAGTTCAAAAAACACGTTCAGTAATTTCTTTCTTTCTAAATTCACTAATAGCAATAAGAAAAAAAATCAGAGAAAATGAAGTAAAGCAGAAACTCAACGAAATGGTAAACATTTTTCTAGGTCTCCGATTATTTATTTATTTTACTTTTTTTTTACTAAGTTACAAATATATAATTCAATAGTGAGGAGTACTGTCACATATGGAGCTGAAGTTTGGAAATTCAACAAAAACTTATGTCAATGGAAATTGATTTCTTTAGAAGAGCAGCAAGATGTTCAAAATTAGACAAAATAAGAAATACTGTCATGAGAGAAAAAATGAATATTGGTTATTCAATAGTAGATTATATACGGTATAAGCAATTAAATTGGTATGGGCACGTACGACGAATGCAAGAAGAAAGATTACCCATGAAAACATTGGAATGGTGTCCACCTAGAAGAAGGAGGAGAGGAAGACCCCGAAACTCGTGGATGCAAGAAATAATGAGAGCAAGAGGACTGGAAGACATGGATTGGATGGAGAGAGACGAGTGGAAAAGAAAAATAAAACTTTAGGCACAGAAAGATGTGTAAACATTAAAATTCTGTATATAAATAAAATACTTTTTTTTTACATTTGAAAGAAAGGATGTCATTCTTATAACGAGTCTAAATTAAACAAAACAAATTATATGCCTAATCGTAATTAATACACTAATTATTTCGATCGGTTGGGAAAAGGATTTGAACTCGGATCATCTCGAATACGAACCTCAAATGCTGGCTTATAATCCAACTCTTCATTAAGAGTAAGTATTATTGTGTTTACCAATAGATCCATAGTTAACGTAATGGAATAACATAACAAAAAACAGGTACAAGGAAATAATATCCCGAGAGAAGTGTCTGAAAGTTTATTTTGGAGAGCGTACTTGTTCAAGCGGACTAGAAATTCTAGATTTCAAACTAAGTTCTAACCTGGTGTGGACGTCTGAATTCCCATAGCTTGCAGTTTCATAGCAAGTTTCGAATTATTTGCAAACATGTTTTGTGTTAACTCTAACTGAATACCGTAGTGTTCTACCTCTCTTGCTGACAAGATGGCACAAATCTTCCGTTAATCACATAACTAAAGCTAACAGAATAGGAAGTTTTTAGTGAAGTGTTTATAGTGTTTTCCTCTGGGACCGAGGGTCACAGGTGCGTGTCTGGAGTACCGAGATGGAGTTTTAAGAGCTTTTAACGGAAACGTAAACCAGATCGTTCCCATCAGTAAATTACCCCTTGTGACTGGAAAACTTACCGTTTGGAGTTATTTACAGGCTTGTTATGCAATCCTCTTTCGTAAACTAGATGTTATAATTAAAGCAGGATTTTATATTGCGTAAATAATTAAATTAAAGTTAATAAATAATTTTGTATTTTAAAATTCATTTATACTTTAATGTTAGCTTTAAATAAAAAATCTGAATATTTCATTGTTAGTTGTCAAATAAAAAATAAATCTTAATAATAATACAAATATTTTTCCAAATAAAGATGTCCTTAATAATCGTTTTAAAAATTGTTTTAATTCATTGTTGTCAGAATTCTAAATATTTATATTAACCCTTAAAAATAAAATCGTAATAACTTTATTCTCTCATAAATGGAAGTAAACTAAATTGTGATTGGAATTAAAAACACTTTTCTTTCGTATATGACCAATCGGATGTAACTTTATATTTAATATAATTATTACCCATATAAATAAAGAACAATGTTATGTGCCTTAATAATTAACTTAATATTATAACATGTTAGATTTATACTTTCTGTATCAATGTTCTGTTCTGAATGGAAGCAAGAATAATTCTTCACATTGGCGTCTTTGCCATTAAGGGCACAGGGAGCCCGTGCCTAGGGCCCCCATCCTCACTGGGGCCCGAAAGGCCGATATATTCGCTTACACTACGCTACGCTCAGGATGATAATTAATCCCCTCTTGTGTAGATACGTTCATTCCTATAATCGACACATTATATGCTCATTTAAAAAATCATTCGGCAGCATACCAAGAAAATGACGTGACAATCGTTTTAGTTTTCTTTGTCAGATAATCGATTCTGACGAGTTGACAAAAAATACAAAGAATTTGCAAAATACTATCACGAAGACATTAATGCATATGAGCTCAAATCAGAATGTTTTCATTTAAGACAGTATTTAAGAACATAACAAAGGAAAAGGAATCAGCGGATTTCAGTATCTCAACCATATATAACCTAATGAAGACTGATAAATTAGAAGAAACTTTTCCAAATGTTGAAGTTGCTACAATAATATTCCTTTGCTTAATAATTACCAATTGTAGTGGAGAATGCTCATTTTCACAATTAAAGAGAATAAAAAATTAATTACAAACAGTAATGTTATAAGAAGGGCTTACTAATTTGTCAATTATGTGCATAGAAAGTGATATCTTCAAAAAAATATACTTTGAGGATATAATACAAAAGTTTGCACAACAGAAATTCCGAAAGAAACCGTTATTGTAATCTTAACCAATTCAAACTAGCAGCATACTTATCTAATTAATAACATATGTATATAATTTGATTTGTACCAATTAACCATTATAAATATAAGATCATGGCAGAATAATGTTTCTGTCATTCATTTTTCTTTTTTTACTTTCCAACAGGGCCCCAAATTCTTGTGTGCCCAATGGCCCCAGCATAGCCTAAGACGGTGCTGGTTCTTCAGATAAAATTGTATAATTAGGATTGTGAAAAGTCTCATTTTATACTTACTGTGAAAATAATCGACGTTATGTGTAAGAATAACTGATTTTAATTATACGGTGAAGAATATTACCGCCGGAATTAACGTGATCTTCTTGGAACTCAAGACTTGGAATAAATAAGAATTATTTCAATAAACTTTTTTTTAAGTGTCTCTGTTTGTCAACTTCTGATCACTGAGAAGATAATCCAGCTCTACGCAATTTACCTGAATTAATCACGATCCAAACATAAGCCCAACCAGAAATCTTTTGCGGGACATAAATCCTTAAAAATTACACATCAATTTGATATTTATACGTTTCATTCTTGGACGTTAATAAACCAAAACCATCAAATTAAAACCGTAGAATTAACATATTAAGAAACCTAATCAATGATACAAGCATGGACAAAAAACAATTCGTAAGAAATTAAAATGTTTATTTTAGGAGTAACTGAAAGAAAGCATGTTTTATGAAAGAAGAATTTTAAACAGGAAAATAGTTTATTACGATGCCAGGTTGGGAGGTGTTTTTTACAGAAGCGAGGAAATGTTTAAAAGCCGAGCGATAGCGACACTTCACAAACGTGCGTTGTACATATCGCTCGGTTTTTAATTTCCAAGTTTCTGTAAAACATTTCACAAACATGCGTTGTACATTATTTTTGCGGGATGGCGTTTTCAAAATAATAATATAATATCTTTGTTGGAAATATTTGCGTTCATTATAAACAACTGACTAACGTTTACAGTGTGGGCAATGTTTATTAGTTGAGATTAAAGCAGGCCGTGACACCAGTCAGTCATAAAATGGCGGAAAATACGTATGTATTGTTTTATCCATCCATAGTAATTCTGCCCGAAGACGTGTCCTTCACTGCAATCATAGCTTTTTCATGCTATGCTTGCAGCTTTACTAGGGAATTGAAGGTGTGGTAGCTTCCCGTTGCTTTCCACACCGGTGAAGGATGATGATAATGATAAGGATGATGATGGCCATATGATTTCGGGGACCGTTTGGGCCTTAAAGTTTTCCTGACATTTGTCTTACAGGTGAGGAAAAACCCCGATAAAAACCTAACCCAGAAAAACTGCCCCGACCGGGGATCGAACCCGGGCCCGCTGCGTGACAAGGCAGCACGCTACCTCGAGACCACAGCGGTGGACTATTGTTTTATATTGTTTCAAATAGAGTTGAGTTCATTTAAATGCAGTGATTTGTTTTGTATAATGTATATTAGCACTACCTTTTGGATATTTTTATATACATTGTACGTGGTATACATAAAGGGCAGTGGTTTTACTTCCCACACGTGGTTTGTAATATGTAGTATTTCAGTATAGCTATTTAGGTTGACAGCCCCGAAATGAACTTTCAATCATGGTCGTTATTGCTGTAAGCACGACAAAACGCAATATCCCGCAAAAAAATATGTATAGAACGTCCGGTCTTACGATGACAAGATCAGTTCACCAAGAATGAATACAGAACGGGCCTTCGGTCCAATACATAAAGATGACTATTTAACTCATGCCCCAAATGGGAGTCAATGACCAATCACGTTTCAATGATTTCTGTATTACAACCAATCAGAGACGTGTTTCACGAAATAATTATCAACGTTAGGATTATCATATATTAAGCAAAGCTCCTCCTTTTTAATATTCTGAACAGGTCTGACCGTTATTTTGCAGTGACTGAGCCTATAACAAATACGGCTACCAGATTGTATATAATAGTGCTTACATGTCAACATTTGTAGCAATTGATTATACCACCAAAAAAAGAAACCACTGTTTGCACTTTCTTAAATGTATACGACATCAAAAATGAATTAATATACAGATTGATGTGTTTCATTTTTTCTCCACTAGAGAGCATTCTTACAATATTGCGTTCCTTTGGCAATAAATAGTATGATCTGGTTGCACAGTGATAAACAAAAGAAGCAGTAGAAGCGTAGGCTACCTATCGTTTCTCATTAGTTTTCAAACATCACCGTTTACTTTAAATATAAAAATATTTTAAATAACTGTAGTTAAATAATGATTTGTGAGTAAACAGCTTTATTTTATTCGTTAAATAGTCCTAACAAATGCCACTCTTGATTTCCAAATTCTCTAGATAAATTCACTCCTCACTTCGTGAGTCGTGAATTTATCGATAATTTGGAAATCACTCGTGGCATTACTTATGAAAATTATATCTGTAACGATTTTTCATTCGCATCACAATTATTTATCTATTTACTTATTTATTTTTGTTCTTTAATTAAAGCTTTAACTGCGTTGGTCATACTCCGACTTTTATATCTTATTGCTATGCATGATTTGTAAGTTTAATCCTCTTTCGCCATAGAGACGTTCTGGGGTGACGCCTGATAGACTTGGCTACTAATTCATAAAATCTATTTAATTGTAAAATAAAGTTTGTACCAGAACTGTGGTTTTTATGGCTTTATTATTTCTATGACAACTTTAAGAGAACAGAAAATCCACGGCGGTTAATTGCAGAAAAGTCTTGATTATGACCATTGTTTTACAGTCATCGCCATGCATTTTTAATTTTTCTATAGTTGCCATGAAAACATAAAAGATGATTATTTTTTTGCAATAGACTGGTCGACTGTTATAAACTACATGATTATATTGTCTAAAAAAACTTAATCTCTTATTGATATGATGAATGATAATTATGGGACCGGTGATTTATTCAGTAAAATATGTATTTTGTCCACCGCTGTGGTCTCGAGGTAGCGTGCTGCCTTGTCACGCAGCGGGCCCGGGTTCGATCCCCGGTCGGGGCAGTTTTTCTGGGTGAGGTTTTTATCGGGGTTTTTCCTCACCTGTAAGACAAATGTCAGGAAAACTTTAAGGCCCAAACGGTCCCCGAAATCATATGGCCATCATCCTTATCATTATCATCCTTACCATTATCATTATCATCATCATCCTTCACCGGTGTGGAAAGCAACGGAAAGCTACCACACCTACACAATTCCCTAGTAAAGCTGCAAGCATAGCATGAAAATGCTATGATTGCAGTGAAGGACCTGCCTTCGGGCAGAATTACTATGGATGGATATGTATTTTGATATTTTTAACATTTGCCTTTCAATTGAGGAAACACAAATATCTCAACGAAATAAATTCAACCCGTTCAATAATGGAACATGGGTCAACTGTTAGCCAGTGCAATCATTTTTTCAGTTGGTTCTGGTTTTTCGGATATTTTATGTCACAGATTTATTCTTATTTCTGTCCATCCGCAGTAATTCTGCCCGAGGGCAGGGTCTTTCACTGCAATCATAGCATTTTCATGCTATGCTTTGCAGCTTTACTAGGGAATTATAGGTGTGATAGTTTCCCGTTGCTTCCCACACAGGTGAAGGATGGTGATGATATTGATAAGGATGATGATGATGATGGCCGGATGATTTTCGGGGATCTCTGGGCCCTAAGCTACCTTACATTTGTCTTACATGTGAGGAAAAATCCCGAAAAAACTCATCCAGGAAGCTTGTCCCGACCGGAGATCAAACACGGGGCCGCTTCGTGACAAGGCAGAACGCTACCTCGAGACCACAGCGGTGGACCTTATTTCTGTATGTACGTTGATATACCATGATACCAATATAGTATATAAAGTCCACCGCTCTGGTCTTGAGGTAGCGTGCTGCCTTGTCACGCAGCTGGCCCGGTTCGATCCCCAATCGGGACAAGTTTCCTGGGTGAAATTTTTTCGGGGTTTTTCCTCACCTGTAAGATAAATTTCAGGAAACGTTAAGACCCAAACGGTCCCCGAACATCTTCTGGCCATCATTATCATCAATATCATATTCGCCTAATTAGCTTAGTTTAATTTAAGGCCTCTCCTGGCGCATCATTACCATCATCATCAACTCACATATCATCGGAGCAGCGTAAACCTACCTTCCGGGTTCCCCACCTCAGAAGTGGGTTTCAAGTACGACATGCCAGGAGAGTGCTGGGTTCGCTGCTGTCGGTAGAGCACTATATCGTGTGTACTTCAGATACTCGGAACAGATTGAGGACTAATTACTTTCTCGGAATAAAACAACACTTGAAATATTAAATGATTATTGCTGATCACAGAAAATTATAACAATATATATATATATATATATATATATATATATATTCTGAACGAAGCATATGTGTACTAAGTTAAAAAGAGCTTAATTGAAATATATTGTCGGCCGCAATGTTCAATTTTCTATTTGGTCGCCGCTAAAATTTGTAAGTTCTAAGCTTAAAGAGATGTGAGTTTTGAGCCAAATACTTCAAAATATTTCCAAGTCTCTACTAACTATTTTAATTAAGCACTTCAGCGGCAAGTTCTTTATTTACGCGATATCTTCGTTGTTGGTATTATTATTGACCCTCGCTACTTTGTGGCAAATTCTTAAAGTTTCGAAAGTAAGCAAGGAGTAAAAAATTGTAGGAAAGCGATCAATTAGGAAAATTCTGTGTCCGCCCCATTCCTGGCTTACAAATCATATGCTACGTTGCGTAATTTACACTATTTACGGTATGTAACATAACATTTGAATTGGCACATATTTTCCCATCATTTTAGAAACTCCTCCTCTTGGAAATTCTAAAATCTAGCTACGTTAACGACAGGCAAGGATTGTCCTCGTAAAAAGGCACGGGTGCTAATTTTAAATTGGCAGGTGAAATATTTTCTTTAGATTTCTAAGCCACGCTGACATTAGTTAATTTTGAAGCATCCAAGCTAATTCGTTTCGTAAATTACTGTAAGTTGGAAGAGGCGGCCCCGTGGTGCAAGCGGTTAGACGCTCGCCTCTCACCGCTGGGGACACTCCGTGTGGGTTTCGTGGTGACAAAACGGTGCTTGGGCAGGTTTTTCTCGGGGTTTTGTGCCGTTTTCCCCATTCCACCATTTCTCCATATTCATCTCATCTATTTCGTTTCGTTTCGTTCATCTGTCCCTACGATGGCCGACACCCTTGTCGTTTACAGACCTCTATTTAAGGAGCTTCATCTCATCTCATCCCTCGACCCAACCCTGAGTTGGACACGAGTTGTAGATATTATATTATTTATACCATAAATTGGAAATTTAGAAACTGATTAACTATTATTCTACCAGTTATATTATATAGGTGCGAAACATGGACTCTTACTTTAAGGGAGGAAAGGAGATTACGAGTATTTGAGAATAAAGTAGGCCTACTTAGGAAAATTTTTGGACCAAAGAGAGATGAACGGACAGGTGAATGGAGAAGACTTCATAACAATGAACTACATGGTCTTTATAGCAAGCCAGATATAATAAGAACAGTTAAGTCTCGTAGACTGCGATGGGCAGGCAGGACATATTGCGCGTATGGAGAATGAAAGACGTACATGGAAGTTTCTTGTAGGAAAGCCAGAGGGAAAACGCCTAGTTGGTAGACGAAGAATGAGGTGGGAGAATAACATTAACTATGATTTGAGGGAAATAGATTATACAGGAAATGATTGGAAAGCATTAGCTCAGAATAGGGATGTATGGAGAGCTTATGTCCGCGCGGCCATGAACCTACGAGTTCGATAGTGCCAGTGAGTAAGTAAGTAAGAAACTGATTTCTTAGAACTCAACTGTCAGCTTATGATATCAACATTATTTCTACTGTTAGAGCTACATTGTAGTTTGCAGATGTCTTTATTGTCAATAGTGTAATGTAGCGTATTTTTTTTAGTAACTGTGACAATAGGATACATATTGTTCACTATGTAAGGGTTCCCTGATTTTTTTAGACAATACTGACTGGTTTTTGTCTCAATACCACACATTTAGAACTTTTTTATATCATTGATAAAATAAAATATAGTTAATTGTAATTGAATCAATCATTTCGAAAAGGGATCATCTACAGCTGATCAAATTTTACAGGAGAGGCAAAAAACTGATTCAATTTCTCCATGATAAAGCTATGAATCTGAAATTTCTACTGAATAATTTTCATGCCCATTCACGTTTACTAACCGATTTACAAGACTTTCTTGTTGTTGGTTTTTCCGGAAAACTAATTAAAATTTTCCGGAGATGATCCCTTTTCGAAATGAACGAAGAAACGTTTATTAAATTTAACACATTTCGTTGAAATAGTTTAATATTGCGAAGTAACTATATACATGGAATAATATTGTATACATTTTATTACTTGGAAGTGACTATAAAAAAAAAGTACACCCGAAAAATGTTGTTATTGAACATCTTCGGCGTTCTCTACTACTTCAGCTGTAGTTGTAGGCCATTTGAATAAATCATCATAAAAATGTCGATGGATATCAGAAATGTAATGATAAAGTTTATTTACATCATCCATTTTTTGTGATTGATTGGTACTTTGCTGATGTAGGGAGGGTGTGTTTTCACATCTGGTATTTGCAGTATTTCTGGGGACTTTGGTTTGAGCAAGTTGAACTCTTGTTCCCCAAAAATGGCGTCAATGAATTTCCGGCCGATTACGATTCCAGGCTTGTCACTATTACACTCAAATTCGTAAAATTTATTTATTATAAAATAAAGTTTTTGTTCCTTTGGAGCACCTTTACCCATACTCTGTATGGACAAGGCTTTTTTTTTAAAAAATATTGGCCACCATTGTTGAAAATTTATAATGTCCGTATGATGAATTTTCTTCAAAGAAAACTTGTTGGTTTGACAACAACTACTTATGAAGCCCTCATATTCCTCTGGAGTATAAACGCGGTCGTGACGGCGGATTTTGCGTTTCACTACCGCAAAATTTCTATCGCAGACATTGAAGGAATTACCTCTTTGGGGGAAGTATATTTTAACTTTAGTGAATTTTCCTGTCATCGTAAGGGCGAGAATGACCGAAAGCAACGGCGTGGACATCTAAAATTGGAATTTAAACTTAATATTGCTTACCCACAATCTTCTCCTGTTTTTCGATCCGGAATTTCTGTTTTGACGTGGTTGACGTGTCTGTGTCCTTGATTTTGTTGTGCAAATATTTTTCTGGTTGTCTGATCCCTTTCTTTCTCTAGTCAAACTACCGCTTTCGTCAGATTCCGACGATTCCGAAAACAGATTCATTAATATTATCATCGTTATTAAACGCCTGACGGCCTCACAATAGCGTAATTTCAATAAACAACTTCACTGTGTAACGTTCAGATCTTGACTGATACGATTGTAATCTACTTAATATTATTCTGCTTATATTGTTATAGTGTTTATGTTATATACAGTTATTACAAATATGTTAATAAGGTTTCTCATTTGGGTGAATGATCTGTATTTCAAGTGCCCTGCATTAAATAAATAACAATTGTAGCATGATTTTAAGTTGTTTACTTTGAATAACACAGAAAGAGTGCAAAGAGCATTCTGGACAGCTGAAGTCAAGATCACATTCGTGCGTCAGTCCGTTCGAAAAGGGAACAACTCGGCGAGTTGATCCCTTTTCGAAATGACTACCTGAAACGTAAAGTCAGAAAGTGGTAAGATAATTGTGTATTTGATCTATTCTCATGCGGAATCGATGTAAGGGCATATGTAAACATGGAATAACGAAAAAAGTGAATTTCAGAAAAAATCGTAGATGATCCCTTTTCGAAATGACTGATTCAATTATATTATTACTTGAATTAAACTTTCAATATAGTTTTTGAATTCTTTAAGTTTTAAGGTTAAATAGATGCGTAACATGATATGCTTGTCTCAGTTCCCTCAGATTTCATGATTTGTGACAAATACCATTATTTGAATTTAATATTAAGAGATATTGATTTGTTTCATAAGAATTATATAAATATGAAAAATCGATTTCAATGCATGTGTATTTTTCAACATAACACTGGAATGTGTGAGTCAAATTCAATAAAACCTAGAACACATATGATTTCCAATCTGGAAAATATACTATGGGGCAAGAGTCCCTGGAATTCCTAGGCAGTGAGAGAAAAGCTACATATAAATATAATAGAAATAACAGATATTAGTGTTGAATCACTTGTATTCGGCAATCGCTGAGATGAATAGTGACACTTCCGTTGCCATTGAAGTCCACGTTTAGATTCCATCGGCAGGGGGAGGATGAGTTGGGATGAAAAATAAAATGTCAAAAATGACCGAGATTGGTTTTAGTCCCATAGATATTTAGGTCCAAGTTCGTCGAATAGAACTTTTTAGAAAAGTAGAGTAATCTCACTACAAGCCTTAGGACGTCCTGGATTAGTAGGAGGTTGAGGTTCTCACATTACTGGACATACTGCATTCCCCATGTTGTCAGCCCTATGTGACAGCTGCCTTAACGCTAAACATAATTTGGTATTCACTTCCATTAGAGGTGGATCAGTCGTAGAGCCGTCAGCAGATGAATTGAACCCCCAACCTTCCAGTTTGTAGCGTATTGTCTTACGATTTATGCTACAGCATTGCCCCTTGAACTATGCAGAACAATCTGGATTTTTTAGAAACGAATCTTCCTAGATGGTTGTGGAAATTAATAAATTATTGGACAACGCAGGGTAATCAGCTAATATATTTATAATAAAATCATTAATGCCCCAATGAGATGAAAAGTTCGATGTAGTCAACCGTTATTGTGTGTTTATTTGTAGTTTAATTGACATGCGCCGTAGCCGAACGGTCTAAGACATCATTATTGGACCAATGCCCACCCAGCAACGCGAGTCTTTATTTCCCATTGGACGGACGAATTTATATAAACCATATACCACATGCCATCTAAATATATGTATTGCGGATTGATTTGGAATTTAATCCAGGCATGTATTTCATAATCTAGTAATTATAATTGTATACCACCATTCGACCTAGCCCGAGACTAAAAATGTTACACAACTTCGCCGGATATCGAATTCTGGCCCGCTAGTCAGAAAAGAGGATGTTTAAATAGGAGCTAAAATATAAATCTGAGGTAAAGCTAATCTAATAAATATAATATACTAAGATTAGATACGCCTACCTATTATTTTGGAATCAAATTGTCCATCTAATTTAATTCTTAATCAAACATTTGAATGGATAATGAAAATAAAAGTAGAAACTCTTCTTATTTTATTATAATAAAAGAGTTAATCATAAATACCTTACGTACGGAAATACGAACTTACGTTACGCAAATTAAAAACAGTGAATGAAACTATTTTAACAAACTGGATACCCCTAGTTGGGAAAGAAGTGAAATCGATTAGTGAGTTAGGTTCAGACTGTTGCACTGAAATATTTAGATGTAAGTAGTTAAAAGGGGGAAGTGGTCATGGTTACCCTAAGGGTGCCTGGAACTGACGGGCCTCGATATGGGGAGATTCGTCCCTTCTTCATTAGAAATCTCCCTGAGTTTGGGTAATAATATTCTTTTGGGAATGACTCACGTTGATGAAAAAACGTGTTTCGTATAGTCTTGTTTATATAAAAATGATAAACACCTTTCCAGTCTATATATCTTATGTTCAGAGATTTAAATAAATAAATAAAATTAATCAAATTAAATCAAAATAACCAGGGAACAAATTTGTCAAATAATCCTACACGATATGCATGCTATTTAGAAAATACTACATTAATTTTGCAAAAAAGTATTTGCGTGCTTTCAGAACTAAACAAAACATATGAAAATACTTTATTTTATTCCATCACATTATAGGCATATATTATCAATAGAAGCTCTAGCTAACCATAAACGAATTGAAAAATAAATGGAATATTGACTAAAAGTGACAAAATATTTTAAGAACTCTCTCGAAAAGAATGTACTGTTAGTTTCTGCGAATGTGGTTTTAAGAATTGGGAATGGAAGTAAATATCAATAAAACTATTGTCACGCATAGAAATATAATATTATATAATGGAAATTGACAGCTAATAACAAATGAAGGAAATTTTTAAGAAGTGGCTGAATTCATATACCTAGGAACAATAATCACAAATAGGAATGAGGTGCACAAAGAAATTAAACATAGGCTCAATTCTGGAAATGCGTGCTATTATGCATTACAGAGACTCTTGACGTCCCAACTCCTTTAAAAAAACGTTAAACTGAAAATATATAAAATTATTATATTATATGGATGCGAAACATGGACTCTTACTTTAAGGGAGGAAAGGAAATAACGAGTATATGAGATTAAAGCTCCTAGGAAAATTTTTGGGCCAAAAAGAGATGAACAGACAGGTGAATGGAGAAGACTACATAACAGTGAACTACATGGTCTTTATAGGAAGCCAGATATAATAAGAACTCTCGTAGACTGCAATGGGCAGGACATGTGGCACGATTGGGTAATGAAAGACATGCATGGAAGCTTCTTGTAGGAAGACCAGAAGGAAAATGCCAGTTAGTTAGAATGTGATGTTAAGATGTTAAAATAATTATACACCGTATCCCATTGAAACCTGCCAAATTGTAATTAATCATAACTCTCAAAGTATGTGGAATTAAGAAATGAGGTTGGTATTAAAAGAAAGAGAACCTCAAACAATTTTTGTTTTCATTGTTCCAGTTAATTCATCTGTCGCATGTTGGACAGTAATGACATAAAAGAAAATGGCGACTCCTCAGCAACGAGCACCAACTCTTTTCTGGTATGCAGAGACGAAGCCAATAATTACAGTGCAAAGAAATTACCGGAGAGGATATGGAGGAAATGCACCTGATGGGAAGACCATTAAGGCATGGCTTGAGAACTTTCTGGCGACTGGAATCGTTGAAAATGAATCAGGGGATGCTCGTACACGTGTTTCCGAAGAAAATATTGAAGAAATTAGAGCAGGATATCAGAGAAATCCACAAAAATCAATTCGCCAATGAAAATTCTTTGAGTTTCTGTTTCGTTTAATACCGGCCACATTTCATAATTCCGCATACTTTATTAGTTATGATTAATTAAAATATAGGAGGTTTGAATGGGACATCCTATATATTTAGTTATGTTTGTTATCATTCCCAACTTACTCAGTAAGTAAAAGGTTTAGACCTACTATTAAGTATGCGGTATCATTTATCACTTGATTCAATTTAGACATTGTTATAGTTTTCCATATATAATGAATGTCTCACAAAATTTGTTAGTTATTACTTTATTCGAGGGCGGTTAAAGTTATATTTTTATATATGATCGTTATTTTATTATCAATATTATTTTGTGAATTTATATACAAAAAGAAGCATTACATATTTCCATCCCTCCACAAAATCAAACAATATTTATTTCAAAACCTTTATAAAAAACCCGCAGTTGTCCTTTATTCATACTTCGCAAGACTGGATTATAACCTACCCGATTATTTAAAAAAATTATAGAAGTGTACAAAAACTATTTTTAGGAGAAAAGTAACTTTTTTTTCCAGTTCTTCTGTTAACAAATTTGTGCCAATATGCCTAATTTTTATTAGATATCTTTCAACAATACCTGGGGTTAGGAGGTTTTATGTTTATTCTGTTGAGTGCAATTTTATGTCTTGTACAGTTTATTGATTTCATGACTTGAAGAGCGATGGTGGAATGAATTACAGCAATAAAACTCAAACTTGTAGTCCATTTGGCTTGAAGGCATAGAGGAATCAGAAAAAAAAATCATCTTCGAGATTTGAAGTTGAATCTCCAAGTAACAAAACTTTCCTAACTGCAGCATCTCGCTAAGGGGAATTTGCAAGTGGATTTTTATTCGTCAGAAGTTAATTGCTATTACAAATTTTAAATAAACTGATGCAATCCACAATGTTTTTTTTTTCTCCAATGCCCCAGGTTGTCATTTCGACATTTCTGGTGTTCTCTCCTGGCATTGGCTGTATTGTAACCCACTTCTGAAGTTGGGGCGCCTGGAAGGCGGAGTTACGTTACCCCGATGATATGATGGGTGATAAATGATAATGAAGCGCCAGGAGAGTTCTTAACCTAAATTCCAGACCATGGGCAACCACAGGAATGATTCACTTTAAGGAAAAATTCCTATGGTTTGACCGGGAATCGAACCCGCGACCTCATGAACAGTAGTCAGGAACGCTGACCACTAGCCCATGAGGCTGGTCGCAATCCACAATGTTGTGCCTTTACTCATGTGTTTGAAACAGCATATATCGTATGTCCACTTGACAAATTGAATTCGCCACTTCTGAAATAACCACCTTAGGGGGTAATAAGAGCTCATAGTCGATTGTATTTCATGTTGTCTCATGTCGATTGCTATTGGGGATATCAATACTATCAATAGGTAGAATTCTCGGAACTACTCTATTAAGTGATATTCCCTGAAACGTTTCATGTTACCTGAAAGGAAATAAAATAAAGGCCGAATGAGTTTGGATCAATTGGCGATTGGCACTGTTCATTCGGAAGATCCCGAGTAGAAATCCGCTTAAATCCTGACAGGGGTTTATTCATGATTTTTGTTCAGACGCAAATCAAATTCTGGTTTGGAATTTCATTACCACGATTAATTTCACCATTAAACATTATTTAATAAATATTGGAATTTAATATCAGTTACATTAGCAGAAGTAAAATTGGTATGATATTAGATCCCACAATCCGTTTTGAGATTCATAGTGGCCAACCTGAGGAAGTTGACTGTGAAAAGAAAGCCATAATATGAACCAACAATTGACTATTACAAACATAAATACCAATTAGATAGTATATCTGTCACAGGATTGATGATCGGGGCAAGAGGTACTATACCAGGATTCTTAGCTAAATTTTGGAATTCCTTAGATTTGGACAGGGTGTATTTTTTTTAAATTGCCGTCGCTGCCGTTAGAGGATCAATTTCCATTTTAAGAAACCATATTTACAAAATTTCTACTTTATAGTATGTATACTTCAATTACAATTTGAAATGTTTTAATGTATTTACAAAATGTATTTCATCAATTTAAAAAATTGTCTATCACTTTGTCCTTGAGGAATCCTCTAATGATGAAAGTTATATATAATAAAAAAATTAATGAAAAATGTATTTCATCAATTTCAAAAATGAATTGTCTATCACTTTGTCCTTTAGGAATCCTCTAATGATGAAAGTTATATATAATAAAAAAATTAATGAATTATGATCTCAGTACCAATGCATTGGGTACTGGAATATGTTAGAAGGTCTTAGATGTCACGTATCCAAAGACTTTCAAATAAAAATTTAAATAAAAATGAAGTTGAGACCTCGGAAGACCCTTCAACCTATGGAAAGATCAGTTTTTGTAGTCGCAGAACGGGCATCATCACCCAATACTGCAAACGGAAGAACAAGAAGAAGAAAAATGAAGTTAAAAGTAAAGCATCTCATTAATGCGGGATGAAGATTTCTGAAGAAATTTCTTGGGCGTAAAGACAACCGTACCTTAGGCCAAACACTTTACATTCTACTAGTGCCAATGTTGAGAAAATCTAAATCCTTGATTGCATTTCCCTTTGGGATTGGAATGTATAATTTTACTAAAACTTCATGATAAGCCTAGGTAAATCGCTTTAAAATGTATATGCATTTTAATTATATTAGCATTGTAAGTGATTTAGAAAATATAATTAATTGCATTAGTACAACAGTCAATAACGATATTAATTTTAATAAATTTAATTAGCATTTTTCAAATTGTAAACAATGACTTCCGATGTGGTGTTTTGGCAGCAAGAAGCTGGATTTCTATTACAGATCGGGTTGAATTTCCTGCTTTCGATTTTCAGAATATTCCTAACTGTAAGACAAATGGCAGGAAATTCGGATTACAACTTCACTGAAAGATCACTATCATCAATCATATTCATAAAATAAGTTAAAATATAATAGAACCGTGTAGTTCATAATAACAAATTAACACATCGAACCAGTGCATTGCAGTGGTTCATGGCTGCGCGGACATAAGCTCCCATATATTCCTATCCTGAACTAATGTTCATCAATCATCCCCTGTATAATTTACCTCCCTTAAGTCGTGGTTAATGTTGTTGACCTTATTTAAATTTTGTGTTTTAATGCGTAATAGTATATATTTCCAGAATTGAACATATTTTAAATTTGTTTTTGCACCTTATTTCTGTTTATAATTATTGTTTTAGATATTTTGAATACAGCCACTTCTTAAAAATTTCGCTATTTGTCATTTATTGTCCATTTCCGTTATATAATGTATTTCTATGTGTGCCCATACACGTATTCAGTTTTATTGATGTTTACTTCCAGTCCCAATTTCTTACTTACTCATTAGGTCCTTAGTACTCTTATTTCCTCACTATCGCCTAATAATACTTCAGTAGCATATACCAAGATCTTATTAACGGTGCGTTTCAAAATAGTATAATAAATCATCAAATACTATGACTTGGCTCAGCGTATCTCAAGTAAAAGTTGCAATGAAGAGTCCAGGAGCAGTGATATTCGGCAGAGCAATTCTTGTCATTGAAATGAAACCATCCGTTCATCAGAACGGATAGTCCTGTTGATTAGTGGACCTGTGGTTCCGACGTTTGCGGGTTCAAACCAGGTCATGGCTGATGGATTTTTAAAACAGTAAAAGTCCTGAGTATGGTTTCCATTGGAAGGAAAATAAGTCGTGGGAATCGTGTCGTAGATGTACTGCACAAAGAAGTACTTCAAACTTGAAATAAGAGGCCAAGGTGGAGCAATTTGCCGATCGTTTCGTGTCCAGATTAGAATTGCAACACTAATGATCTGAGTTGTTAAAAAATAAGTATTTAAATAAATAATACTATCTACTAATATTTATCACAACGGATTCCGTGACGCTGAGAGAACATTCCAATTGGTTTGCCAGATGCCTCTTTTGCGAGAGTGAAGCCAACTTTATAAACCAGTCCCAGTTACATACATACGAGTAATATAATAAATTCGCGATTTGATCTATGTAGTTCGAACGGCTATAAATAACAAATAAATAATAAAACTTTATTAATTTTAGTGGAATATACCCAATTAGTTCTATATCGGTCACGGTGGACTAGTGATTGTCATCCTCTCCTCTGGTTCCGAGATTTCCTGGGTTCAAATCTGGGCGGGATCGGTGAATTTTTTCAGGCCGTCTTCACATCCAAATTTCAATTGCTTCGAAATGAATTAAGTTGTTAAAAATACTTTAAAGTAGTAACTAAACAATAAAAATAATAATAATAATTTATTTAAATCTGTCAGTGTTAAGGTCATGAAGTCTTCTCTTTCACTCAATCAGTAATAATTTCATATACATAAACAATAAATTGCTTATTATAAAAATAATAAATACTGTATTATAAGTATAGTATATAAATATATTTATACAAACTAACTAAAAATTAAATCAATATAATTAGCGAAACGAAAATAGCACAAAAAAAGCATGAATTAATATATTGAATGACCAATTACAAGTTATGAGATTTTAATTTATTTTAACGAAGGCAATTCTTGGCAGTCCTCAATCTATTTGTGGAAAGCAACTGGAAGCTACCACACCTACAACTCCCTAGTAAAGCTGCAAAGCATAGCATAAACATGCTATGATTGCAGTGAAAGACCTGCCCTCGGGCAGAATTACTATAGATAGACTCTATCTATTGTACTGTAGTTCGTAGTTCTAGAGTCCAACAACGGATACAGTATAGGAATTAGAATAGTTTGGAGATCAGGACGTGGGATGTCAAAAACTAGATCGGTGCGATCGTGTACCGTTACTCGTGTTGTGATCGGATAGGATATGAAGCGAGGATGTAAGTAAATAGGTCTGTACTGTATAATATAAAAAGTAGAAAGGGAAAGGTGATAAAATATTTCTATTCGTATGGTATCTCTAATACAAATACTATTTGAATTTAAATGACACATTTTTACTGACAGCACTGTAAATGTAGGCCTAATGGGCATTATTAACTTAAGCATTGCGTAAAAGTTAATGTTTGAGTGTCATAAACATAAATAATGATTGACCAATTAAAAACACTATTTTCTGTAAAGACTACACATATTTCTATTTTAGTAGGTCATTATACAATATGTATGGTTTGTAATATAACTGTAGTGAAAAGGTGGAGGAAATTTCAGATTTGTTTCCCCGTGTGTAGAACAAGAAAATAATTGTATCAGTCATTTGGAAAAGGGATCATCTCCAATTTTTCTGAAATTCACTTCTTCCATTATTCCATGTTTATATACCTACTTCCATCGTTTCCGTGTGAGAATGGATCAACTACACTATCCCTTTACCACTTTCTGACTTCATTCAGCAGCAATTTCAGATTCAATGCTTTATCCTGAATAAGTCGAATCAGTTTTTTTTTCTTCTGTAAAATTTGATCAGCTGTAGATGATCCCTTTTCGAAATTACTGATTCAATTAGACATCGTAACCTGTGAGTTGCGCTCGCGGTATAGTCAGTTTATAACTTGTTACCTTATTCCTCGCTACCTTAAACATAATAATGTGCAACTATAAATTGTTAAACGATGTGAAGTTAAAGGCAGCTAAAAATATACAGGGTGGACCGCTCGAATGGACCTAATTTCAATTGCTTGTTACTGGCAAACGGTTGAAGATAGAAACTTAAAACAACGTTCATAGTACAGAAAAACTCACCAAGTTTCGAATCCTGTCGGTAGATGGCACAAAGATACGTTTCTCGTTCTTAGATTTAATTGTTTGTGAAAATGGCGACTCCGCAGATGAAAGCGCAAGCTGTTTTGTGGTATGCGGAGTTTAAATCAATCATTAGAGTTCAAAGGGAGTTCCGGCGTGTGTTTAACCGTGATGCTCCAACTGCTAGAAGCATAAAGAAGTGGCGTGATACATTATTAGCTACAGGATCTGTGTTGAAGAAGCATGGTGGTGGTCGCAGAGCATCCGATGAAATGGTAGCAAATGTTCAAGCCGCATTTGAGCGAAGCCCCCGGAAGTCATTAAGAAGAGCTTCGCGGGAACTTCACATACCAAAATCGACATTACAACGGATTGTCCACAAACGCCTCAAACTGCACGCATATAAAGTGCAGTTAGTGCAACGTCTGGAGCCGAATGACATGCCGAAACGAGTGGAATTCGCCAATACGATGCTGGACCGTCTCGGCGCTGATCCTGACTTCATGACCAAGATTTTCTTCTCGGACGAAGCCACTTTCCATTTGTCAGGCAAGGTAAATCGGCATAATGTGCGGATCTGGGGATCGGAGAATCCTCACGCTATTCAAGAGCATGTTCGTGATAGTCCGAAGATGAATGTTTGGTGCAGTTTGTCACATAATAAGGTCATTGGACCGTTTTTCTTCGCCGAGAAAACTGTTCGTGGTACCACATATCTTGACATGCTGGAGCAGTTCTTCTTTCCACAAATTGAACAACTGCAGCCTAACATCGTTTTCCAGCAAGATGGTGCTCCTCCCCACTGGTCCAATGAAGTTCGTACGACTTTGGACAACATTTTCCCTGGCCGTTGGATTGGTAGGGGAGGACCAATCGCGTGGCCCCCGAGATCTCCCGATTTAACACCACTGGATTTCTTTCTCTGGGGCTATGTCAAAGATAAAGTTTACACCACCCCAGTCAAAGACCTTCGTGATCTTCGTGAGCGCATCATAGAGACTATTGAGAACATTCCAGAAGACATACTCCAACGTACTTGGCAAGAAATTGTTCATCGCTTTGATATCGTCACAGTGACTGCTGGGGCTCATATAGAGATGTGGTGATCTGGATATCGGTGAGTTTTTCTGTAATATGAACGTTGTTTTAAGTTTCTATCTTCAACCGTTTGCCAGTAACAAGCAATTGAAATTAGGTCCATTCGAGCGGTCCACCCTGTACATTTCCATTATGTCTTAATGACTGAAAATATATAAAACTATTATTCTACCAGTTATATTAAATGAGTGCGAAACGTGGACTCTTTCTTTAAGGGAGGAAAGAAGATTACGAGTTTTTGAGAATAAAGTTCTTAGGAAAAATTTTAGATCAAAGAGAGATGAACAGACAGGTGAATGGAGAAGACTACATAGCAGTATACTACATGATCTTTATAGGAAGCCAGATATAATAAGAAGAGTTAAGTCTCGTAGACTGCAATGGGGAGGACATGTGGTACGAATGGGGAATGAAAGACGTGCATGGAAGCTTCTTGTAGAAAACCCAGAGGGAAAACGCCCAGATAATAGACCAAGAATGAGGTGGAGACTAACACTAACTATGATTTGGGGGAAGTAGATTATACAGGGGATGATTGGACACATTAGCTCAGGATAGGGATGTATGGATAGCTTATGTCCGCGTGGCAATGGACCTATGGGTTCGATAGTGCCAGTGAGTTAGTTACAATTTGTCCTAGAAGAATCCAAAATTACTCGAAGGTCGAACAGCAAACTACACGTATCGACAGTATGTCCTCCCTTTTCTGTCGAAACTAAATGTTTTGCATTTTTAAATAATTCAACTATTAAAATGAACGCACCTATCTAATCGTCGTTCCGAGGTTCGCGAGTTCAAACCCTATTAGGATCGATGTAGTTTTCAGAGCGTGAAAAACCTAAATGTAGGTTCCTTCGGAAGGGAAGTAATGTCATAGGACCTGTGTCGTATATTAATCAACCTTGATAAAGATGCATGTGATCAAAATTTGACGGCCCTTTTATACCCAAGTTTGAATTGCGACGCTGATGACCTGACCATTAAATAAAACACTGCATACCTACAACAAACTACAGGCTGTTCGTTCTTAAAGTGATCCTCATCAAAACAAAAGCTTTTGACCTGCTCGCTTTTCATTGGTTATGGACACCGGCTTACGATATAGAAGCAATAAGTACGCGAAAGAGTAGTTCCCCTCATTAAATGAAAGGTACTTGATTGTATAGTATTAATTAGAATTTTTTAGTTTATTTGAAAGCTGATTTAGAAAAATACTCACGCCTACGATGGCCTCTGAATATACTTATTATTCGTGAATGAAAATAATATTCAAAACAGAAGATATTTTAAAATATAGCTAATCAATAATTACAACTTAAAATAGTTTATTACATATGGATTATGCATTTGAATCATGCTTCCGTCGATTCTGTTGAAACAAAATGACTGAAGATGTCGATTCTTCTGTTACTATGTCGCCATCTAAATGTTTAAAACACAAGTCTGGAAAACCTATGACTAGTGGTCAAAAAAGTTATTTTAAATGTATTTCACAAGTTAAATGAAAAATCTCACCAGCTTTCTTGTAATCTACTCCATTCAACCATCGCATGTGCTCCCTATCAGTGTGACAGTAATTGTAGCGTGAATGGCGGAAGGATACAATTGGCATTTGTTTATGTTAGGATCGCTCTAAGAGCGGATAACCTATAATATTATTGAAATAAGAGAAATATTTAATGGTGTTCTACTGTACATCCCACGGTGAGAGGCTTGCTCTACCTTGTGATGCGAGCGTTAGTTTGCGATGAGTAATCAACTCGGAGGGTCGTAAGTTGCGAGATGCGGACACAAATATTTCACTATTATGATGATGATAATACACGGATTGTGTTAGCCTTCTGAAATAATTATCCATTCTGTTTACATTTTCTTGGTACTCTTGAAAACGTTTACATTCTGTGTGAATATTTAAGTTGCTAAAGCCCCATAGTCGTCTTTCTAACTTGAAGGACATTAACTTGATTTTTTCAAGGAGTAAATTAAATGCAATTAACTTGTGATATTTTTAAAATGTACAGTAAAAAGCTCCTTATTTGCGGGTTAAAAAATTGTGACACAATTCCTGTATTCGCGGCTAAAAATTGCATCATTCGCTGTTCCAGTCGGTATATTAAAAGTAATAGTATCCTTCATTATTTTTACTGCAGGCACGTGCCAAGGCGACTTTTACACAAAGAGCGGTTCAAACCAAATGGACAAATTAATATGAAAGTAAAACAAACCTTATTGTCATTAAGCCTAAAGTTCGTTCTTAAAAGTCACCGCCGTCAAATTTCACGCGCAGCTATGTCCGTTTTAAATGCTGCCCTCGCCACTATCGGTGTTTTATAGTGTAAACTTGCCATTCGTTGCAATAATTTTGATAGACTATTTAACTCATGCCCCAAATGGGACTCAATGGCCAATCACGTTTCAATGATTTCTGTTTTACAACCAATCAGAGTCGTGTTTCACGAAATATTTATCAGTGTTATAATTACCATATTAAAGAAAGCTCCTCCTTTTTAATATTCTGAACAGGTCTGACCATTATTTTGCAGTGACTGAACCTGTGAGAAATACGGCTACCAGATTGTATATATAGTGCATAAATAGTTAATATAAAAACATTTGTAGCAATTGATTATACCACCAAAAAAAGAAACCACTGTTTGCACTTTCTTAAATGTATTTTTTTCCCAGGTAACAATCCAGAAAAATATAATTGTCATATTTACATCATACGACATCAGAAATGAATTAATATACAGTTTGATGTGTTTCATTTTTTCTCCACTAGAGAGCATTCTTACAATATTGCGTTCCTTTGGCAATAAATAGTATGATCTGGTAGCAGTGATGGACGCTGATTGGACATTTAGGTTCCCACTCTATTAAACCAGAATCTCGGCGAGATCATTGGTCCATGTATTTCCAGGGTGTGTTTTTCACACGGGTGGTGAGAAGTTAGCTAATGAAGCCGGAAATCGGTCATTAATTTACAGAAAACAGATGGACATAATTTTTTGGCTACTGTCGCCATCCCAACAGGCGGTCTAGTGGTCTTCGACACCGAAGACTGACCGTCATTTATCTCTCTGGAAGGATGACTACCAGAGCCGGACAAGGGACATTTCCGTCTCCAGCTATGAGACCGTTTTACTAGAGAAACAATTCGTCCTGGCTGTAAAACAATTTAAAAAAAAAGTTGAGATACAAAGGACAGAAATGCCTTTATTATTTACTCAAGCATGACAGGTTTAGTAAAATATTCTCACGAAACCTTTTTTTGGACGGTGTAACTACATATTTAATAATCGTGTTTAATAATAAAATTAATTAGTGCAGTTATTTCTGCTACAAAGATAAACGTACTCGAGAAGTGAAAATTTTGAAGGCAGTTAATGACCATCTGTTAAGTGAGAACACTCCCAGTACATGTAATCCCCTGTACCAGATTTTCAGTGGAACACCAATATTGAATTAGGGGTCAACTGATAAGAACCCATATCGTGTTAGTTCTGCTGATTATGGGACTAGACCCGAAAGCGCTACAGATAATTAATAATTTTTAAGTTGAGGAGACGGACCCTTTAGGTAACTATTTTATAATTTTTAATGTCAAACCTAGTGACTATAAACTTTTTCCCGATTTTCCTCATTCAACCAGACAGATGATGGGTTGCAATTTTATTACGAGGACCTATTTCATCAAATTCACAATTTCACAGTGTTATTAAAAAATTAAATAAACATTACGTGACCTTAAAACATATTTAAATTATTAAAAAATCAGGCTTGAGACTATCTCTGAAGCCACGCTATAATTATTCATACACAAATCAACATTAGCATTCAATTTTCATTTGCTGCGATATCTCTCTACAAATGTCAGTGTTTGATGTTGATATAATTATGCGTGGTAAACATTTATTTTCATTAATTAATCAATCATTTCTATGGTTTAAATTAAACTATATCAATAGCTACACAATTTTCGCTGCTGCATAGTTGTGTATGTAACAGATGGCCCTTGAAAACGTGCTGACGAATTTAGCATCGGATGTAAAAGTGAGGCTTTACTCTTGAATTTCTAGTTTGTTTGGATAACAGAGGTTAACATTCCCTCCTACTTCTGCGCATAACGGAATTATGTTTCATGTTCATCCAGCTGTCAGCGTTTTATGCAAATATCTGCCTTTACCTTGCAGGTTTGTCATTTAGACAGCTTTATTGCTCATATTTTAGTATTTTAATTCCCCCTTTGTACAATGGTTCCTTTCTAGTTTATTACTAAACTTGGACCATTAAACAACTGTGAGTTTTGCTATAATTTGGAATTTTGTCTGCCATATTAGATACACATAACGATAATTGATGACTTATATAGAAGTTATATTGACGCTTCTTCTTCTTCCTTTCCAGGATTAGGTCAATGCGACCTGTTCCGGTCTCAAATCCGTCGTTTCCTTGGCCGTCCCAAATATAATTTTTCCATGTGGTTTGTAGGTGTTGATCGTTTTGGGCAATCTTGTATTGTCCATTCTGTCTAAAATTTAGACTCTAAACGTCCTTTCCATCGGTATTTGTGCTCTTCTAGTTTATCGAGTATTGAAAATATATCCAGTTCATTTCTTATTGATTCATTGTGTAATCTATCCATGCGTATACATCCTTTTACGGATCTTAAAAATTTTATTTCAGTGGCTTGAATATGTGAGATATATTTTTTGTAAGTACCCAAGATTCAGATCCACATAAAATAAAACGGAAGAAAGAAAATAATGGAGATAGATAAGTCGGGCGGTCAACGCCTGATATAGTTAAATAGTTATGACTTAAGAATTAGGTGGCTGGATCATCATTTCAGAGTAATAGATAGTAACCCAAATACTATAAAGTAACTTTAAACACAATAAATGGCTGGAAAAAACATTGGTTTATATCGTTTTAGGTGTCTGAATATTCTTAACTGGATTTGAAAACTATGGGAATGCGCATTCAAAATAAAGCGGAAGAAAGAAAATAATTTAGATATGTTATTTGGGCGGTCAAAGCCTGCAAAGGGCTCTTGGCCTGATGATGATGATGTTGTACGTCTACCTTAACAGAAAAAAAATAACTTTAAACAGCTAATAATGAATAGTTCCTTCCTGATTTACTATTTTGATACCCGCATCTTGGGTTCCAATTATTGGGATTAATAAGAACATTGATGGACTTATCCGTGCAACCTATGTAGGATCTTGGTATGATGTTTATTGCCATGTTATGAAGAAAACATTAAACATTCAAATAATTTGTAAATGAATACAAGTAACATCTTTGGCTTTCAGTCCCTGTTTTGTTGAAATTTTCTGGATGAGGTTTTCAGCACTTCTCTGAAAAGTAATTTGGGCTACAATTTTGACAAATAATCACCGTTTCATAAATTAACTTAAATCTTACTTGTAAGAAATTAAATAAAGCCGTCCAAAACCAAGATTATATACAGATTTTAGTGTGTATTAGCGTCTGTCAAGTACTACTCCTGCGAAGAATGAAGGATTAATATTACATTTAGTACTGTATTAGGAAGAGCACCATAGGGGCTCAATACCACAAATCAACATCAAAGTGACGAACTTTCCTATCTGCCAAGCGAGTGTTTAAATGTCCAACCCAGAAATACAAGTTGTCTCTAGAGCCAGAGAGAGACCCCGAAATTACAGACTACATAGAGCAATAACTTTCAGAAAAGTCGCTGTATTACGTACTTGAAATTACTTTAAACAATAAACAAAACAAATTAAACTCTATATACAAGTTCTTCCTGGTTTGCTGTTTCCATTTTCGTTATTATATTCGGATTTTTTAAGAATATTAAGTTTATTTTCTTGGAATGTCGGCCAAAGTATGGGATCTATGCCCATCTTGCATCGAGATGAATTTGGATTGCTACAGTAAGTAGCGGAACCAGGCTGAGAAAAAAATAAGACACAATGCCCAGAAAACCTAAAATGCAGAGTGTATGCAACTCTACACCGGCTGGATGAACTATCATTTAATAAATAAATAAATAAATAGCTTTATTTTACCTGGCAGAGTTAAGGCCTTAAGGCCTTGTCTGCCACTCAACCAGGTTTTGTGGATGTCATTTCAAGGGTTTTTTAGGCTTGTGGTGCCATGGTTGCTTTTTAAAAGTAAATTGGAATGTTTTATGACTATTTACTTAGTATTAAAATGGAAAAGCTCTTTGTGAGTTGTTAATTGCCAAATAAGACATTTAAATATCCAAATATTTTGTATTTATTTTTATAAACATGATGACATATTTCATTAGCGTTACATTAACAATCTTAGAGAGAAAACAAATATGGAAGTTTTACTTTTTTTTTATTAAGGACATTTCTACAATATAGTATTTTCTTCCACAATCCAAAGTAATTTTACTCCTCCATAAATTCATATTGACACCATAAAAGATATTGCAGAAATGAAGATTAAAAATTGACCCGTTTGTATCCAGAATAGATCTGAATGAAGAAAATAGTTAAGGAGGCCAAAACTTCATAGAAGTTGTAGTCGCCTATTAGAAAAAGAAGGAGAAGAAATTCATATTTTGAGCATATTTTAAAAATCGCTTTAGGCCTATATTATTTTATTCATATTATTGTTGTAAAAATAACCATCACAAGAGACTTCTTTACTTTCTATATGTTTGTACTCTGAATCTTTCACTGCTTCTATAACAAGAGCATGGAACTCACTTCCCAGTCATGTCCGGAACTGTCGGTCACTATAATTATTAAGAAGACGAGATACATATATACATGTATTAGGAAAATGTAACGATTTGGAATTTTGGAGGCGTCAGTTATTACCGGAAAGATTTCTAAATTCAAATCGTGAAAGATTGTCATGCTACGAGTTATTGGTAAGTCCAGAAAATTGGATAAACTTGGGTAGATTTCTGGACAAAACGCGGAAAATAAGAACAACACTCATTCATGAATAAATAAATATGTTAACAAATTGCAATACCATTAATTCTTAGTAATTTTACATAACTAAGTTAATATATAATGTAATTCTATTGTTATCTAATTGTAATATTATTATGTTTTCTTTTTTGTTTTGTTTTAAGTATATTATTACCAAACATCAACTTATTGTAACGGACTGTCAACAGCACGTACGGCTTACTGCTCGTGCGACCCATATTTGTAAATAACATTGTATTTATCTTACTTTTAGTCTAATAAAGTCCATATGTATGTATGATTGTTACACTGAGCAACATTTTTTTTTTTTGTCTGAGAAAGAAAAATATGTGATTCTGATAGTATTTTTTCTCCTGAATTCAAATATGATGTCGGGTTTTCTCCATCACGCAAGGTTTCCAAGAGACAGGAATTTATAATTTCAAACACTTTAATATTTTCTACATTCGTAACTACATAATATTCGAACATTCGGACTCACCTAGAAAGTAATAAATGACGATGTTTTGCTATATTTCACATGTGGAACATCCCTCTTGATGGTCCAATAATAATCGGCCAGCATATTAGGATTCCATTTGCCTTGATATTTCCATAACTGAAATCATTTGAGTTAGCTCATTTGGTTTTATTTTACAATGGACGAATTGAAATTGAAATATAAAAAACTGTGGGTGATGGAGATATTCCGAATACATATTTGAAAACACGATAAAAAACTGCTTTAAGTACAACTATCGGTACTCATGAGACAAAAATCATGTTGACCATTGTAATTTAAAATTAAATTGATTGATATTTTAAAGCTCGCATAACAACTAGGCCTATATTCAGTATTTTGCATACACATAAAAATTCATCTTGGAAGATTTTCTTACATGGTTTTTTTTTGTTAATATTAATACTAGACTACAGCCACACTGTGCATTGTTTAAGCTGTATTTTAATAATACTTTATATTAAGTACATTCGCTGATTGAATGTTCTGCCTTAAATAAAGTATTATTATTATTATTATTATTATTATTATTATTATTATTATCCAAACGCATTGAGTTGTCTAGATGGATAGATACTACCGATACCGTATATTTTTCCATTTTAATTGTATTATTAACTAAATAAAATAAATAGTAGGGACTATTTAACTCATGCCCCAATTGGGACTCAATGGCCAATCACGTTTCAATGATTTCTGTTTTACAACCAATCAGAGTCGTGTTTCACGAAATATTTATCAGTGTTATAATTACCATATTAAAGAAAGCTCCTTTTTAATATTCTGAACAGGTCTGACCATTATTTTGCAGTGACTGAGCCTGTGAGAAATACGGCTACCAGATTGTATATATAGTGCATGAATGTCAACACATGCCGCATGCGGGAGTTAATATAAAAACATTTGTAGCAATTGATTATATCACCAAAAAAAGAAACCACTGTTTGCACTTTCTTAAAGGTATTTTTTCCCAGGTAACAATCCAGAAAAATATAATTGTCATATTTACATCATACGACATCGGAAATGAATTAATATACAGTTTGATGTGTTTCATTTTTTCTCCACTAGAGAGCATTCTTACAATATTGCGTTCCTTTGGCAATAAATAGTATGATCTGGTTGCAGTGATAAACAAAAGAAGCAGATGAAGCGTACCTATCGCTTCTCATTTGTTTTCAAACATCGCCGTTTACATTAAATATATCATCATCATCATCATAGTACATTCACGAATTTAGGCCATTTGTTGACCTGTTTCGGCCTCAAGAGAAACACCATCCAGAAGTCTTTTGAGTGGACGTCCTGGTCTTCTTCTTCCTGCAGGTTGATATCTTAACATTTGCCCCTTTCGAGGGTTCGATGATAAATATACCTTCAAACACAAGAAATACACAAAACATTAAATATATAAATATTTTAAAATAACTATAGTTAAATAATGATTTGTGAGTAAACAGCTTAATTTTATTCGTTAACAGTAGCTGTGATATTCTGAAATGTAAGTATGCTATTGGTAGATCAATTATATATTTTTTTTGTGATAAGAAAAAATGTTGTCTCACTAGAGTTTGAACAAGAATATGTTACAGGAAACATTACCCCTCCAGAAATTTACATTTTGAGATTCCCGAGGGTGATACTATGAGGAAATGCAAATTCATGAAATTCCCTCTCTTCCAACAATAACTTACGTGGGACAAAAACAGGTATCTGCTGTATCTGCTAACAAGTAACGTATTCGGATACATACTGTACACAGTTTGTATAGAGACGGGATGTTTTGTACGATGAGAAATTGAACATTATATTTTATAAAATATTATTATAAATTGTATAATTTGATTTATTAGGCTTTGCAAATTGTATTGCACAAATTAGACGGGTTACAATTAACTAATTTAATATCTGACTTTTTTAATGATCTCCGAAGCGTATCCTATTACCACAATGAAAATTAATATAATTATAAACCGATCGAATTGGATCAGACGTCAGCGTTTGAAACTATTATTTGGGATTTTGTCTTGATTTTCCTCAGTCGGTAAAGCAAATTATGACGGAATTTCACTACTAGGGTACATTGCATCTTAGTCACCATTTCTTAAGATCGTTAGTGACTAATATAAAATCGAATTACTTCTATAAAGGCACATAACAGTCATGACAGTAAAAATAAATACGCGATTGATACAACTAAATATTCTAAATAAATAACCTTTATGTTAAAGCGAATAAAATAATAATTACAAAAAATATAAATTACATACAGCGAGTGTCAAAAGTGATAGTACACTTAATGATTTCAATAGAAAATAATATGTATTTCATTATTCTATTTGTTTGTGTAATAAATGTTATAGACATTAATAAACCATATTCTTTTTTAACATATTTCAAAAAAATAAAAATATTTTTACTTTAGAAAGAAAATAAAAATAAAAAATCAACATATTTGTTTATAAAAATAACAATAATAACATATTTTCTGAATATTTTTTTATAAAACCTCTGATAATGAAAACCAAACGAAAGATTCTAAAGTGATCGTACAGTTGAAATTTTGACGAACTCAAAAAAAAAAAGAGAAGTAATATTTTGTAGGATATCCTTTTGATGCTGTCACTGCTTGTACTCTACAGGTCATTGAACTCGCCAACTTTGCAATAAGATTAGTAGGAATTTGACGCCTTTCTTTCATTAGAGATGTTTTTAATTCATGCTCGGAGGATATAGACCTTACTCGAATTTTCTGTTTAAGATAATACCAAACGTACTTAATTGGATTAATATAAGAAGATTGAGGTGGGGTTTCCATGTATTTTGGTTTATTGTAAAGAAGCCAATTCCTAGCGCCCAATGGTCTATATTTGTGGTTGTTCTCTTGCATGAACATAAAATAATTATTTTTTGTCGTTTTTTTTTTCCGTCTTTGATCCGAGGCTTGATCCTTGGGACTGCGAGCCATGTATAAGATACACCTTGAAGTGGGTTGCCAGCCCGTTTTCATGGCGGGTTAATTATTCGGGGTTTCCTCCCCAGGCCGATTGCCTTCACCCAGCTCCAGAGCTCAACCTGCCCCGTTTTATTTCGGAGTTGTCTCTCCTAGATGGGTTGTCTTGCAGGACTAAACGAACCCCATCCGCCCGTTTGTCAGTCTACAAGGCAGTAGATGTAGAGTTGCCTCTTACGTCAGGTACACCGTACCGAAGGACTCCTCCGCTGTATCTGCCGTTGAGGTCTTCACCGTAACCCTGGCAAGGTGCCCTCACAAGATACTATCAGCTGGGCAAGCTAAACCAAGTTTTTTTACGATATCTTATTCCTCCCCCTAACCCTTTTTCAACCTGGCTATGGCGGGTTTATAAAACCATTACTCAAACCTAAATGTTCGGTGTTTTCACGAAGGTTAGTTTTTCAGAATGTTTATATACATAATATCATCCATTTTCCTATCAGTGAAATACAGATTCCACACACCAACTGTACTCATACGCCCCCATACTAATATGGACCCAATCGAATACTTCGCTGTATGAATAACATTCTGAGAATGAGCTTCTTAGTTCTTCTTTCTTCTCACTGAAACCCTTCCAGTTGACGTGAATATATTAAATTTGTTATCATCACGACTTTGTTCGAGAATGCAGGCCCCCAGATTTCGATGTGATTTAGCAAATGTTAATATTCAATTTCTGTTATTATAATTTATGTAGCATTTTCTTTGGGCCGTTCTGTCGTGATAGCCGTTTGACCTAGGTATCTTACCACAGAATTCACACATACATCCATTTTCAATACTTGTTTAGTCCAAAAGTTCTTACGCGCACCTATTCTATGATTTTTATTTGTAGTCCTGATAATATTTCTTTCAGCACCTTCAGTAATCTCCTTCGGTCAGCGATTTCTAGGAGAATTTTCGAGAGATTGAGAATTTACATATTTATCAATAATTCCTTGAATTAATGATGAGGCATATTAACAATTTCTGAAAATGTTATATTACTTTTACACTGTTTATGTAACCTTATGGTGAGTTTTGTTACATCTTCTGTTGTTTCGGATCTCTTGATATATTTACTGCGGAGAATACTACGGACACTTTTGATCGTTACTGAATCAATAGCACAAATGAACTGTAGTTCCTTGTGCACGCACGAGGTATACAAACTGGGTTGAAATAATTTTACTACATTGAATTTCTATCTCTACGTAGACTTATGGTTGCTTCATTTCATAGTTATTTCATTAAAATCATATAATTTAAATAAATTCTACTTACTTTATAATAGTTCAAACATTAACATTAAGACTTTTTTATGTTCTTAAACAATAAATAAATATATATATGTATATAAATTTCCATATTTTCTTCCCATATATTAGGTGTACGAACACTTTTGACAGGCACTGCACATATAATTGAGACAGTACAAAATATAATTTACAAGTTAAAATATATATTTCAATCAAATAGGCCTACTGTATAAATAAATACTAATTATGTGGACTGAATGTGTTCAGATATCTAAACAGATCTTGAAATATATTGCATGATTCGTATCAGAAATTTTACTTTTCTGTAGAATTATATTATTTTCTGGGAAGGTAAATTATAAAATAATGAACATATGTGGGTACCCCATATATCCCTGACCTCCAGCAAGAAGGTTAATAGTGAGGTACAGATGTGAGTTAGGCCCATGTTGTTCGAAGTGGTGGGATCGGCGCAAGGCGTCGCGCATGTGTGTGGGACGCCCTATCCCTGTACCGCCGACCAGACAGAGTCAACTCGTCCCCTGTTCCGTGTGTTGAGTGCTCAGTGTGTGTACAGTTATCTGCTAGTGAGTTCATAACTTTTGTAAGGATATGCTGCTAACTTGGGAGATAACATATTCAACCAGGTATTTGTTTATATAATAATACAGTTTCGCGCTGTTGTGTGTTCTTCAAGAAAATTGTGATGTATTACTGTTCTTTCAAGTTTTAATGTTTTGTCGTCTATCTATTGTTCAGCAATTGAACGACAAGTGTAAATAGTGAATCAGTCTTGTGCACGAACCTGAAGAAATTTACTTATCAACACTTCAACATGTTAACAAATAGTCTGTACACGAATTTTGTCTTCTCACCGAAACTTTTTTAAGTATTAATTTTTTATCCATGTATTTATTTATTCCTATTTATTTATTTATAAATATTTAGCCATGCTACAAAATATAATCTCGTTAACATAACGTAAAACTGGTCTGTAATGTAACGGAAGATATAATTTTGTAATTTTTTTTAATCAAATCATAATAACGCTGTCTAGGAATGTATTAATGAAGAGTTATCCGTATGTAATAAATTACATACTTATTTTTGTGTTTTTGCCCCTTCGTCACAAATCTTCCTAAATGTACGACAATTACATAAAATTGTATGTTTAATGTAGGCTTAATAACTTACGGCGATTTATAGGCTAATGAACTAAAAAATGTATATTTTTTATAGCTAAAAGATAAATTATACAACATTTTCTTTCAGTTTTTTTTTATTTAGTCTTTTTTTTTTCCGTACTAGACTTATGCTATATTACATCTAGATAATATAAGTCCTAATTCTAGCAAGAAAAAAATTGTACAAAAGCTTCATATGCCAAGTATAAGAATACATTTGTAAATTCATGTAACTTGGAGAAGTAATCAGCTAGGTGATTAAATTTTCAGAGTCATAAAATGCAAATATTAAAATGTATTAAATACTGCTTTATAATATGTAGCTTAGTGATATATTTGTTTAAAGAAATAATTAAATATTTTGGGCAATTCATTTGTTCGTATATGTTTATGATTATGGATTAGCGAGTGAGTACATTTTTCAAAAGAAGGACATTTCTAAAACGTAGTTTTTTTTGTAATTTTTTTATTATTTCACCGGCGAATTAAGGCTTTTAGGTTTTCTCACCCATCCAGCCAAAACTAATACATGTTACATATGACTTTTAAAACTAACAAATCTACATAAGTATTTGAAATGGAATGCTGTTTTCATATTCCTTTAAATAAATAAATAAATCAATACATTTATATATATATATATATATATATATATATATATATATATATATATATATATAAAACGCACGCTAGATATGGTATTGAATTGAGAATCTAGCTTTTTTTTTTGACGGAGAGATTAAAAATAGTAAACATTTTGTCATGTCAAGAAATGTAATGACTTAAGACATTGATTTTTGAGTAGCACATTGTGATTAAGAACCACACGTGACTTCTTATTCTGTCCGTCTACATAGGTATAAGCTTTCAAGAGATCTTGGTTCTCATACCATCTGTTTGTATTATTACGTCTAGTAAATACAGATAATGTCTAATAAGTGTGGTTTTTGTGGTTCTCTCATCGCATTAACTGCATTTTTGTTTACTAAACCATTGTCATAAATAAAACTTTCACGATATCCAGATTTCAAACTGCGATAGTTTTTACAAAATGCCTTGTAAACATTAAGACTAAATCGTTGTGAGAGATTTTCGCTGCGTCAAATCAACGTAAATTAGTCCAAACTGAATAGGAATATTCAGATACACAGAACCACTAGTTTGGAATGACTACTTCAAAATACCTCGACATTTTTAACATTATTTGTTCTTATTATTGTGAAGCCTGCTGGTAGGCCAACGGCTTTCTAGACTTCCGCCACGGACTGTATTGTAGTTTTTTAGTCTATTGCTATTATTATTTTATTATTATTTTTTTATTATTAATGTCTTATCCAAGTTGGCATTTAACAGAGTAAACAAAGGAACATCAGCAACAAGAATGCTAAATGGAATATTATGGAACAACCACATTAAAAAAGAAACTAAAATAAATGTATATCAATCTGTAGTCTAAAGTCTGGCTACGTACGGTGCAAAAATCAGGAAACTAAATCAAAATTTTATGTCAAAAGTATTAGCACTAGAAATATATGTCTTACATCTTTTTAAAATCTCCATAATATATTTATGATTGAAATATTTGTTAATCTTTAATATGTTGATCTATAAATATTCAAAATCCAAAAATTAACTCTCTTGTGATTTTCATGACGGTTATGTCATAAAAATATTGTAAATTAGTTATTTACATTTTGTTTAATTTTAACCCTTAAATTGGCAAAGCACTAATTACTCGTGCCAGTTATTTAAAATGTGACGGGCTGCAATGAAAACAAAATCATGCATAACTATAAGTAATAACTTATATTGTGTATTTGTATATTTCAACACATATTTAAGTAATTTCTACTCGTTAGTTTTCTTTTCTTTGATTAAAAATAGTAAGTAAACAAATTGATGTATCCTATAGGATACATTGCCAATTTCTTCTTCTTCTTCTTTGGCTTTCCCCCACTTATAGGTTTGCCGTCTTCAGTTTTCATTTATCTCTATCATTCCAGTCTCCCTCTTCCAAATTCCTATCATCCATTATAGTTCTGACGTAGGTTTTCCATTTCCATCTTGGTCTGTCACGTTTATTTCTTCCAGTGGGTGACCACTGGTATATATTTTTTTGGCCATCTTTCATTTTCCATTCTTTGAACATGGCCATACAATTTAATTGTTTGATTTTCAATCCTCTTAACAGCAGATTTGACATTCATTTCTCTCCAAAGGAATTCATTTCTTATTTTTATCCTGTCTTGTTTTTTGGAGGCTTCTTCTAAAATAATCAAATTCAACTTCTTTTGTAATTCCTTCAAAGACCAAGTTTCACTTCCATATAACAAAATATTATTTATTGTGCTCTTATAAATTTTCGTTTTAGTTTCCTTTGTAATATTTTTGTTCCAAATTATTCCATGTAATGTCTTAGTTGCATTTTGTGTCATTGCAATTTTAGCCTGTACATCTCTCTCACAGGTACCAGAACTTGTAATTATTGACCCAAGATATTTTTAAAAAATTCACATTTTTTTATTTTCCCTGTTTCGAGTATGAGGTCATCCACATCCTTTCCCAAACACATATATTCTGTTTTCTGTAAATTTATATTCAGCCCCATTTTTTATATTCTTCCATTAGTTTATTTATCATATATTTGATATCATCTTCATCCCCTGCAAAAATGATTTGATCATCTGCAAACAACAATGATTGCAGTACTTTTCCTCCTATAGGAATACCCATTTCGGAACATTTTTTATACCACAAGTTAACCCTTAAATTCGTAATATATCCTCTTGGATACATCGGTTGGTTCAGTTAATTTAATATTTTAAATAAATCACGTAAACGAACAAAAAGAAACCATTTAAATGTGCGTCTAATTATACAATATACCTAATAATAGCAGTTATACAAGAATCCGTTTTCACAGCGGTCCGCCACATTCAAATAACTGTTAGAAAAAATTCGTGTTTTTTTCCAATTTAAGGGTTAAGAGCCTGGTCTAAATAAATGTTAAAAAGAATTGGTGACAAACTGCATCCCTGCTTAAGGCATTTATTCACTGTGAATTCCTCTGTTAAATTATTCTGTATTTTTACTTTAGCTTTTGAATTACTATAGATCCTCCTAACAATATTATTCCATTGCCAATTTAAGGGTTAAAATCGGAAAATGAATATTATTCACAGTATTTTTAATGTCTATTTTATATGGTTATGCGTTTCAATGCTAAGTACGATCATGGTTGTCATGTCAATGAGAGTTATACCGCAATACGTCACTTTCATTTATTTATTTTTATTTTTTTCTCGTTTGAAAATAAATCATTAGCCGCTTTACAGCAGGTATGAATCCTGATGAAGTAAAATTTCTTGCTGTACCAGCAGGCTAAATGTGTCCATCTAAACAGAATTCCTAAAGCCGTGTTGATTTTCGTCCTCTGTGTTATAACTTTTTTTTAATTGTAACATTTCTTAACAAAACATCACATAGCTATATGCTAGAAGGCCCTTGACTTACCAGCCGGGTTGGCTTCAATCTGCATGTGTCAATCGCGTTCCGTGTATCTGTACCAACGCATGATGCCTTTTAGACCGCTTGGCCGCGTCGAGACACGTAAGTTTTCTTAACTCAATTATATTTGCGAAGATTGAACTAAAAAGAACTTTGAAAAATAAAGCCAGGAAAGACTCCATAATGAAATTATACAAGACAATGGCAGTGCCTATTATTACTTATGGATCCGAAACATGGACAGTGACAACACAACAATCTGCCAGGATACAAGCTGCTGAAATGAGATTCCTCAGACCAATAGCAGGATATCAAAGAACAGACAAAAAAACATATCACAGAAATAAGACAACAACTAAAAATAGAGGAATTAAACTCAACAATAGAGAAATACAGAACAAACTGGAAAGAACACTTGGCAAGGATGACTGAGGATAGAATACTAAAACCACCACGAGGAAGAAGAAGCTTGGGAAGACCAAGGAAAAGATGGAAAGAGCAGCAATTTGGAGCCGGAACAGGCTAGTAAATAAGCCTAAACCGTGAAGAAGAAGAAGAAGAAGAAGAAGAAGAAGAATATTGAACTATATGGTTACAATATAGCATATTGTGTTTTAATCAAGTAACATTTAAGATTAAAATTTGAAGTTACTGTGCGTAAAATGTATGGGTGTATTTTAAAATATACATATCAAAAAATTTTCTTGCTTATGTCATAATTCATAACAAACGTTATTAAGAAAAATTGTCTGTATACCGAGTTTTAAATAAATAATCATTATCGGATTGCTTGTAAAATAGTAACTTATAACTGGAATAAAGTGACTTTTTTTTCACGAGCTGGTTAAATAATGATTCGAGCGAAACCAAGGTCACTTCATTCATTAACAGCGTGTTTTTTCTTCATCAATTCCAGTAGCTCTACTTACCTCAAATGTGTAACTGAAAGAGGTAGGACCTCTATACTGTTATATGCTGAGTTGAACAACCAGCTGTAAGGAACAAATGAAAACCAGGTGGGGGAGCTAGTATAAATGCAGGGAAGAAATCTTATACAATAATCCAGAAATGTTTGCCTTCAAGCCACCACATCCAGTCGTATTGTTTTGTTCTTAATGTTCGGCATGTTTTGCAAATGTTTAGTACTTCTGTCTGAACATCCTCACCCGACTCTTGACATCACTGAAAAATTGCCCCTACAGTGGGTTGTTCACCTCAGCATATGACAGTACTTAAGCTTTATGTTGTGTTTTTGATCTACGGTAGCCTATATTTTAGCATGTCCGTCGCCGTGGCGTAGTCGGTAGAGTCCCTACCTTCCACTCCGGCGACCCGGGTTCGATTCCCGGCGGGGTAGGGGATTTTAAATCTCCACCTTGGGTCTGGGTGTGTGTCCTGTCTTCTGTTTGTATGTGTGAATAAGATAAAAAGGTTAACAAAGGTAAAACAAAAAGGAAGAACAGTGTAAACGAAAGAAAATGAGAAAGGAAAAAAAAAAGCATGAATTTAATTAAAGAAACGAAATAAAAAGTTATTATTATTATTATTATTATTATTATTATTATTATTATTATTATTATTATTATTATTATTATTATTACACAAAGAGAACTGGTAATATTGCAAGCACCTACTATAGATTTTATTGTAAAATATTTTTAAAAAATAGAGTCAATTCATTCGATGTTCCATATTGTGTTGTGTAATAATCATGCCTTATAGTGTAAGTACGCACGAATAAACTTATGCACATTTGTTCGAGTAAGAAATTCTGTATTTACCCAATGTCATAGTTAAACAAATTCAGTTTGGCCCCTTTAAACAGGCTTGCAGTCCATACGGACTTTTATTCTTAACTAGAAAGAACCCATGGAGTTTTGCGAGAGATATATCCGGCATTAGTAAACCAAATAGGGTTCTCTTGCAGCAGGATAATGCGACACTCCATATCGTTCAAACAACCATGACGTAAATTCAGGAATTGGGAGGGATTGAACTGCTGCTATACCCATCATATAGTCCTGATATTCTGTCTTCGGATTAACCACTCGTTCCGATTCATGATCAATATCTTCTGTCGAAGAAATTAAAAAAAAAATTGAAGCCATAGACATAAGTCTTATTCTTCGCAAAACCAGAAACTGGCATTATCGCAGGATAACATCTCGCTGAAAGGTGACTCAGGCCTATTAATTTTAATGTTCTCTGTTCTGGAGTTTAATGTAATTTCTTGTCAGAACATATTCAAAATAAAATTTTGCTTAAATCCTACATTATTTATAAGACTGTATCTTACTTGTATTATGTACAGAGAGGAGTTGCGAATGGCGTGAAGAATTACATGACAGAAAATTAAAATATATATGTAGTCAATATGCCCATTTCACCAATTAATGTTTTTGGTGAAATGGGCAAATTGACTACATATATATTTTAATATTATATCACCAAGAAGATCACTTGTGTATTAAATGACAGAAAATAATTTCCTCTATATATGAAGCTAATCTCTTTACAAGGCAACTGTCGATCATTGCATGCCGAAACCTACCTTGAAATTTCTCCCAGAGAAGCGTTGTGATGTACCAAGACTGTGTTCAAATAATTATCTGCCGTTTTTAACTGCAAGACACAGAAATTGAAGCCAGAATCCAGCAATGGCAACCCACTGTACGTAGCAGATGGACACTCTACATTTGTAAGAGCGGAGTTGAGTGATGCGCGGACGGCAGGTCCAATCTACCAATTCAGGAGTTGTATTACTTCCCTATACCTTAAATGAGAGATTTGGCGCTGGACTTTAGTGTCTTGCATTTAAAAAGGAAGATTTTTTTTGATCCGGCCTTTGTACATCACAACGCTCCTTTGTGCAAATTTCAAGGTAGGTTTTGTCATGCAATCGTTAACAGTTCCCTTGTTAGATGCAAGTTATATTGTCATTACATGAAATAAAATTAGGAAACGTATGTGGTTTCGAATGAGAATAATTAGATGGAATGCTATTAGAACAGTAGCTGGCAGTTCAATTCACCGCTTTTATTGAGCTATTTTGATCCAACTATTCTGGGAACGTGTTAATCTCTCTTCTTTAACCTAAGATCAACATCCTTGGAGTGGAGAGATGACCTCTAACATATGTTTCGTAAGTGACATTGTCGTACCGTTATATGTATTTTTTTATGTTTTATACAATTATTAAAATGCTTTGTCCCTACTTCATAGATCTGTAAAATATGAGCGTTAACCATTTTACATAACTTTCAGAAGAAACACTATTTGTTTTTCTCGTGAAAAATAATGCATCTTTCAATGTTTTATTACTCTATACTCTATTCTTTCTCAACTATTTTTTTACAGTTTTACTAACTCAATGACACTATCGAACCCATCTCCCTATCCTGAGCTGATGTTTTCCAATCATAAACTTAAAAAAAAAAAAATGACGCGACAGGCCTAGAAGGCACTTTTCCTACCAGCCGGCTGCTCATATCCACATACAACTATTGCTGGTGGACTCGCCTCCGGTTTCGAAGCTGGGATTCAAGGGTTTTACGGCGTAAAATTGATGAATATGATTTCCTCCAGAAGGGAAGTAAAGCCGCGAATCTCGTTCCGTAAACTTACGGCAAGTAAAACCTGAAATAGATTAGATTTAGATTAGATTTATTTAGCCTGGTGGAGTTAAGGCCATGTGGCCTTCTCTTCCACTCACCAGGACAAACATATATTACATCAGAATATAACAATTTCAATTAACTCTAATATTAAATACTAAATAAAAATTTGATCAAAAAGATTATTATATTACGATCTATAATGCAACCAGTTAATGTTAATTAAAATTAAGACTAAAACTAACAATAAAAAATATACAAGCAGGACATGTTAAATTGTCCCTGTCTAATGTATATAAAAAACAAAGAAAAATAATGAGATATAGAAAACTAATTTTACGATTATACAATATTTAAGACAAAACAAATGAAAATATTTGTTATCCTTAATATTATTTTCATAAACAATTTAATTTGTTAATTGTTAAAAGAATACTATCAGTGAGGTGTATAAGTTAGTTTGTTATTAAATAATTATTTAGTTTGTTTTTGAAGGATGTTATAGTTTGACAGTCTCTGGCATAGGGCGGAAGGGAATTCTATGTTTTGGTAAGTGATACCGTAAAAGAGAATGAATAATATACAGTGTGATGAGGAGGGATATAAAGGACAATGTGCTGATGGGATCGAGTGTCAAGATTATGTGTGTCGGATAGTCTGATGCAGCGGCGTGATAAATAATTAGGCGATGATGTGTGAAGTATTTTATAGAGAAGGGATAGGGAATGGACAGTTCTACGATCTCTTAGATGAAGCCACGATAATTAGTTCAGGGACGGTGTAACGCGGTCAAATTTGGGAATACCACAAATAAAACGTGCGCAAGAATTATGAACACGTTGAAATAAGGAGGGCCTGAACAATATTTGTCGGACTCTTTACGCCAAGACTTGAATTACGATTCCAAAGAACTGGTGTTAGAGTAAATCGTTAAATACAGTATCGGTAACCTTAACTTTGAAAGTTTTCAGCTACAATTCGTTCGTATTTTTCGGAGTGGAATTGTTGTGATCTTATTTAAACAGTTTTTAGCTGTTAGCCAACAACGAAATAACGAGAGTTAATAAAAAATAACTTACTGATTTGTTATACCAATCGTAAAAGCATATGTAAACCTCTATAACAGGTCTGAATCACGATCTCCGTTTCACTTTTTTATTTTATTTATTTATTCAGTAACAGCTTTAAAAACTGAAAATCTCGGCTGTTGATTGTAGAAACACAAAATTTGAATAACAATAATGATTTCATAACCATTGCCGTGAATTTTTAGTTTTTTTATAGTTATAATAAAAAATCTAAAATTTTAAACTATAGTTTGTTGTGTTGCAGACATTGTTTCTACAAATTGATTTGCGGTGAATGTGTACCGCGTCGGTTCGAAATTCAGTGTTGTCCAACGTTATTAAAGCTTTTAACTTTTTGTTCTTTTTTCATGCATTTTCAGATCAAGTTATTCTTATGTTACATTTTCAGCTTTTTCCATGAGATAGAAAGGATAAATTTTAAATTTAATTAAACCTTATGAAATATGTATTATACTGTAATATATATTAAAATATATATGCAGTCAATATGCCCATTTCACCAATTAATGTTTTAAAATGGTCAACAAGTTTCTACAGACAAGCTGTCATTGAGTCAATATCTGGTCTTGAGAATGACAGCTTGGCTGTAGAAACTTGTTGACCATTTTAAAACATTAATTGGTGAAATGGGCATATTGACTGCATATATATTTTAATATTTTATCACCAAGAAGATCACTTGTGTATTAAATGTAATATATATATTTCTTTTCCGTGCGGTCATACTTTTAGGAGAGTAATTCACAGGTAAATTCTCTATAATGCACTCCGTTGTGGAGTTTTGAATGATATATCACACACGAATTAGCACGCTTCCAAATGTTTAGCATTACTTTCATCCGTTTTAAAAAGGACGTACTTTAATTCAAACAAAAAGTACAAATTAAAGACGCTTATATTTTACAAAGTGTTAATTTTAGTGAATAAAACAGTATACCCATTCTTTTACATTTATTAAACCAGAAACATATAATTATATTCCTTTGCGGTTAATTCTCTGATGTGTGTTATTTTACGGGTCTTTTGATATATCACAACTTAATTTTAAAATTTTATATAAGTGGAAAAATACGTAAATCCAAATATAATTTGTTCTTATTTAAGATAATATGGCTTAACCGAAAATTGATTCAGGCGCTAGCGTTTGAGACTGATATTGTGGAGATTCTGTGGTTCAAGCCCCGGTTCCTGGTTACCTCAGTCGTCAAGGTATGAAATTTCGTTATCAGAGCCGATTTCTTCAAAATCAACATTTCATAAATTCAGCATATAGAAATCCAACTGTTTAAATGCACTTACAGACAAGTGTGCTTACCCCTTTTGCTTCCAGGGTCTCGATTAAAATCGGTGTTCTTCTACATAAAATACTTGAAAAATGTAAATTCTCATCCTACTGTACACAACCATATATTCTATACGCAATATTGTCTTATATGTTAAAGCATCTATAAATAATAATTAAATAAAAATTTGACTTAGAAATTTTAAACTGTGATTCTCATATACGGCACTATATGTTTGGTAGATTGGTGGCTCCATGGCGTACGCTCACCACCTCCGGGTATCAGTCAATCCATGTGAGATGCGGTGGACGAATGGGAGCCAGGACAGTATTTTTTCTCAAGGTTTCGCCCGTTTTCCCTGCCAAAAATTTCATCCCAGCACTTCTTCTTACTCACGTTTTCAATTAATTTTCATTCCATCTGCCCCTGTGTGCGACAGACCTGATCACCCGGCATCCTCGTACATCATTTAATTGGGCTTCATCTTTTCTAATCCCTCGACCTACCGTTAAGTCGGACAAAAACAGGGTTTTTTTTACATTCCATATATTACTGACCAGAATCAGTGTCAGTATTTTACGTGATTTAAATACACATATTCTTTCTTCCAATTTTCTCAATAACATAACAGTTAGAGCATGGTATTTTAACACTCCAGTTATTTTCTTTTGGAAAAGACTAAAAAAACTCAAATTATATAATACAATTAAACGTAAAAGAAAATTCCAAAAAAGTACGATACTACAATATAAATAATTAAGAAATTAATATATATATATATATATATCAAAATTAATTAAACTTGGTTATAAAATGTTAATTTTAAATTCTACTTTATGGAAATGAAAGCTCTTCACATGAGACGAATACTCCATAGGTCTTTTTTTTTTCAAATGCCCCAGGTTTGTCTTTCGACATTCCTGGTTTCTCTCCTGGCATGGCGTAATTGTAACCCACTTCTGAGGTTGGGGCGCCTGGAAGGCGGGGTTACGTTGCCCCGATGATATGATGGGTGATGATGATGATAGTGATGCGCCAGGAGAGTCCCTAATCCTAAACCTAACCTAAGATGAATATGAATGATGATGATTGCGATGGCCATGTGATTTAGGGGACCGTTTGGGCCTTAAAGTTTTCCTGACATTTGTCTTACAGGTGAGGAAAAACCCCGATAAAAACCTCACCCAGAAAAACTGTCCCGGCCGGGGATCGGTGGACCACTCCATAGGTCTAACTTTGGAAAGGTAAAATCAGGTACAAAACGCCATAAAAATTAATACAAATGCATTGTATGACATATATTTAATAAGAAGATTAATCTGATAAAATGTTTTATCCACTTTATTAATGTCTCCACAACACTATTGGTATTTAAGTTTATATTAATTCTGTTCAGGACAAATATACTTGTAGTAGTAGTAGCAGTTTACATTATTTATTATGAATAAATAACTTATAGTTATAAATTATTTAGTCGCATTATTCGCTATATTAAGTAATTTCTCCTTGCATTCACATACATAAGACATCAAAAGAAGTATATAATATATTGTATAAGAGGAGTATATATGTAAAATGATCATTATCCACTTTTCTCAATATGATTTTTCGGTGTTAATGTATTATGGAACTTCATCACGTGAAAGTAGTATTTTGTTGAAGTAATGTCACTTTACCTTAATTTAACCTCTGTATTTGTAGGTACTTTACGGGATAAGACCTATTGAGAAAGAATTAAAAAACTCTGGATCCATTTTTTAAAAATAAAGTATGAATTTAAAAATGAAAGTCTGTGAACAAAACCTGTGCACTGAATTTTAATCTGCAAAGAAATAAATATTGGCATTTGTATCATATTTTAGTAATTACTGTTATTATTATTATTACTACTATTATTATTTATTTTATTTTATTTTCAATTCTTTTTTTTTTTTTTTTTAATGTGGACAATTTTCCTTTTGCATCTCTAGTCCTCTTACGTTGTTTTCTTTTGGAGGTTTGTGTACTGTTACCCTTAAAAAGTTTATTTCCTTTTCACTTTCTTTAATGTTGTGATTTTTAAAGCAAAGATACTTCCTTTCAAGTGCCATACAGTTTTCTAGTTTATCGTTTTCTCTCGTCGTTTGCGTAAATAATTGAGCGATATCGACTGCATATGAAAGCACAATTCTCTTTTCATGTACTTTTATGTGTTTAGTGCTTGGTGAAAGTTGTTACTGTTGTAGTAGGTAATGTCAGAATGTGTGATTAATACCGTTTACAAAATACACTTTTTTTTTTAACTATCATCGTTGCAACGATACTGCGCTAAATTAAAACACAAAGTTTCGAGAATACTGGCTAGAATTTCATTAGTTATCATTCTGTCTTTCATTCTCTCTGCCTCTTTCTTCCTTAGTTTAATCTCTCCCTCAGTATGTACTTTTACATGCTCTATGCCCAATATCTCTTCAAGGATTCGACCTGTCACGAGAGGTTAGATTACGTATATTCGGGGAGCCCCTCCATATCCTTGTGTGGTCAGAAAATATGTGTGGTTCTTAGTTAAAATCCCTCTCCCGACAGGTCGTACTACTCGTAAGTGACGTACGATATGTAAAAAGTGCCTATAAGTTGAGAGGTTAAACTAGGTTAATAGAATGAAAGGGTAACGTATAAATACTGTGACGCGTCGTAATAACGCGACGTTTAAAGTACGCGGGAAAAGGCAAGAAGAGTATTCTCGCATTTGTAGGAATATATTCGCGAGTCGCTGACTTGCAAGCTAAAAGGCCCGCGCAGACCAACGAAATGTCTAGGCTGTTATTCCAGAGATCTCTATGAGTCTCTACTCCCCCTTTCGGGAAAGATCGGTGGTGAGAAGATTCCATTTGGAAGTATCTCGACCTCAAGCCTAGAAGTTTCCCTGCTCTGCCCTAAATATCTATTGCGAAGGCACGAAGTCAGTCAGTAGTGTATTAGTGTGTAAAAGAAACAAATTGTAGCGTGTGGAATCATCAGAGATAATTCTGTGTGAGATCACCATTAAAACAAGACTATTTAACTCATGCCTCAAATGGTAGTCAATGATCAGTCGAATTTCAATGAATTTTGATTTACAACCAATCACAGTCGTTTTTCACCTCGAATTTATCAAATAAGTTTACCATATTAAAGAAAGCTCCTCCTTTTTAACATTCTGAATAGGTCAGAGCATTACTTTGCAGTGACTCTCTAAAAAATACGTTGAATATAGCAATTTATATATTGAGATGTAAGAATCCTAGAACACAAATGGCTCCCAGCTTGTATGTAATGTGCACGAATGTAACGAGTTACTGCTTGCGGGATATAGTAGAAAAACATTTGTAGCAATTGATTATACCACAATAAAAAGAAACCATAGTTTGCACTTTCTTAAACGTATTATTTCCCAGGTATTTACGTTCCAGAAAAATATTATTGACATATTTACATCATATGTCATCAGAAATTAATTAATAATCTATAATGTTGGTTATAAACAGTTTAATGTGTTTTATTTTTTCTCCACTAGGGTGCATTCTTACAATATTGCGATCCTTTGGCAATAAATAATATTATGATCTGGTTGCAGTTATGAAGAAATAAAACATAGTAAACGTTTCTGTTTTGTTTTTAAACATCGCCGTTTACATTAAATATATAAATATTTTAAAATAACTATAGTTAAATAATGATTTGTGAGTAAACAGCTTAATTTTATTCGTTAAATAGTCCTAACAAATGCCACTCTTGATTTCCAAATTCTCTAGATAAATTCACTCCTCACTTCGTGAGTCGTGAATTTATCGATAATTTGGAAATCACTCGTGGCATTACTTATGATAAATTCACTCGTCAGTTCGTGACATCGTGAATTTATCGATAATATGCAAATCACTCGTGGCATTACTTATGACAAATAGCCTATTCCATAAACAGCACCATATACTTTGCATTACGTTTACAATTATAGTTATAGTTACTTATTAACTAAATTTATTAATGTAATAATGCATTGTATGCTTTACATTTGAAATAGTAGTACATGATTTGTAACATCATTTCTTATCATCATTTGAATCAAACTGGTCACCACTGGACCATTTGTGTGTTACTTTCAGCCTAGTCGCGGCCGAGACTCAATTAAAAAAATCACAAGCAACAACTCAGCCAATAAATACACTGATGTACCCTACTAACAATGATAAAGTCGAAATATCACGTGTGACCCTCGAGAAATGTTGTAGTATATGGAACAGTTCCCGATTAAAACGCGTTTGACGCACTTGGTATATGCTATAGGCCTATAGACCAAATATTGTTTAAATCTATAGATTTTTTGTGAAAATTTTGAAGTATCTCCTTTGCGGAACGTTCTCTTGTAAAATATTAATTTTACGTGGAAAACCAGATCGTGAGTGAGTTAAATATCTAACAATGTTCATTCTTTATCTTATAATAATTCTGCCAGAGGGCAGGTCTTTCATTGCAATCATAGCATTTTCATGCTATGCTTTGCAGCTTTACTAAGGAATTATAGGTGTGGTAGCTTTCCGTTGCTTTCCACACCGGTGAAGGATCATGATAATGATAAGGATGATGATGATGGTCGGATGATTTTCGGGAATTGTTGGGCCCTAAGCTTCCTGACATTTGTCTTACAGGTGAGGAAAAACCCCGAAAAAATCTCACCCAGGAGCCTGTCCCGACCGGGAATCGAAACCGAGCCCGCTGCGTGACAAGGCAGCACGCTACCTTGAGACCACAGCGGTAGACTTACAATGTTTATAATGGGTTATTATTATTATTATTATTATTACTATTAGTAGTAGTAGTAGTAGTAGTAGTAGTATTAATCATTTTGATGGGGTCAGAATATTTATTTTGATCTAAACATTCTGACGGCACCATGACCCTGGAATCCTCAGCCTCTAAAGGAAATAAGTACCAGAAACATGATCCGGGGTATAGACAACCATCACGCAGGACTAATTCTATGGTTTGTAAATATTAATCTCCTACTACCGTAAGGGACTCCTAATAGCCTGTAGTTGGGTCGCTTTATATAATATGTATTATTATTATTATTCTGCGATGGGCAGGACATGTGGCACGAATGGGGAATGAAATACGTGCATGGAAGCTTCTTGTAGGAAAACCAGAGGGAAAACGCCCAGTTGGTAGACCAAGAATGAGGTGGGAGAATAACATTAACTATGATTTGAGGGAAGTAGATTATACAGGGAATGATTGGAAAACATTGGCTCAGGATAGGGAAGTACGGAGAGCTTATGTTCGCGCGGCCATGAACCTACGGGTTCGATAGTACGAGTGAGTTAGTTATTATTTATTATTATTATTATTATTATTATTATTATTATTATTATTATTATTATTATTATTGTTATTATTATTATTGATTTGGAAATGATTATTTATTAAAAGAGAATCTCATTTGTCAAATATTTATATTTAACTAGAAACTCATTACCGGAGGACAGTTAGTATATTGAAATTTGTGCTGTGAAAATATTTGTTTGTACTTGGTTCACATCGTCACAGTTGGAGTAGGTAATGATGGCAAGCTCGCATAGCAATAATATTCAACTAAGTTATTGATTTCCTGCAGTCATTGCGCTATTTAGTACGTATTTCTCACTCTTGTTAAAAAAAAAAGATGATTTGTATGAAAATATGCATTATGATTGGTCATCAATTAAAAACGCTTTCGCCAGGAACATCATCACCTTGATTACACTTTTATCCCTACCAATGTAACTACTTGCTTTGTTTACCTTAGTTTTTAACTTCTCCCTTTGTAATAGTATATTACAATGCGAGGTTGGGAAGTCGTTTTTACAGAAGTGAGGAAATGATTAAAAACCGAACGATAGCGTGGTTTTTAATTTGCGAAATGCTGTAGAACACTTCACAAACGTGCGTTGTACATTGCATGACGGTGTTTTCAAAATAATAAATAATAGTAAAATAATAACACATTTGTTGGAAATATTTGCGTTCATTATAAACAACTGACTAACGTTAAGAGTCTGGCCAATGTTTATATGGTAAATGCCAAAAATAATCTAGTTGAGACTATAGCAGGCCGTGACATCAATCATGGATAAAATGGCGTCAAGTACGAATTTATTGTTTTATATTGTTTCAAATAAAGATCAGTTCTTTTAAAATGCAGTGATTTGTTCCGTATAATGTATATTAACACTATCTTTCGGATATATTTTTGTATATAGATTGTACGTAGAATACATAAAGGGCAGTAGTTTTACTTCCAACACTAGGTAGGTAATTTGTAATATTACAGTATAGTTATGTACTGTTTATAGGTTGGCAATCCCGAAATTTATAAAATTGAACTTTCATTCATGGTCGCCATTGCTGTATATATGACAGAACGCACAATCGTACAAAAAATATACGACTGTCAGGAGAAAATTTAAAACTCTGTATCTCTCACATCCATTTTTCAGCACACAAGGACATGGAGGGTCTCCTTGGCTGAGTGATCAGCTCTATTCCAGGACACCTCAGAGACAACACCAACATTTAAGACGAGACACGACATTTACTCATAATTCGTACTAAAAGGCAAATATGATATTGATGATTATAATGCCCAGATTAGTTGAGTGAATTTATCATTGCCTACGTATGCTACAAGTCCATTGGAGATCCCATGGATTTAAAATTCACAAGGGTAATTATATTTTATTAAGTTCTGCCCATTGACATTTGTCCCTTTTTATTAGATTATATTCTTCATAAGTCAACTAATACCATTTTTATTCAATCAATTACACTGGTCGACATGATTTTTGTCTCATGAGTACCAATAGTTGTATTTAATGCAGTTTTTATCGTGTTTTCAAATATGTATTTGGAATTTCTCCATCGCCCACAGTTTTTTTATTTCAATTTCAATTAATGGATTTAAATAATTATTTTTTAATAAACGTTTTTTCGTCCATTTGTCCATTCTAAAATAAAACCAAATGAGCTAACTCGATGATTTCAGCTATGGAAAGGTGATATCAAGGCAAATGGAATCCTAATATGCTGGCCGATTATTGTTGGACCATCAAGAGGGATGCTCCACAGGCGAAATATAGCAGAAAATCGTCATTTCTTACTTTCTAGATGAGTCCGAATATTGTGTAGTTACGAATGTAGAAAATATTAAAGTGTTTGAAATTATAAATTCCTGTCTCTCGGAAACCTTGCGTGATGGAGAAAACCCGATATCATATTTGAATTCAGGAGAAAAAATACTATCTTTCTTTCTGAGACAAAAAAAAAGTTTCTTTTCTGTTGCTCAGTGTAGTTGATTAACGTGTTTTGAGCTTATCACTTTACCAATATTTTTATTAGTATAGGATTGATTTTTATGTAGTTGATAAAATTGGAAATGAGAATTGCGGCATAGATGTAGAATAGAACCCTGAGAGACTAGAGCAGGAGTTAGTTGGAGGTGAAGTAATGTCTATGCAGTATTTCTGTATTAATCAATACATTGATCGCTCAGTCATATCGAAATGAACAAGTCTCGTGAGTTTGTTACATTCTTTTAAGCTGTATTGGATACTTTCGCTCCCACCTGTGCCAATATTATAATATAATACTTTATGTTTTCGGATATAGGCCTACCTATAGACGATAAAAATGGACAAAAAAGTACTAGTGGTAGAGCTTAAATATTTGAAACAAAATATATTTTTAAAGAAAATTGACCTCAGCATTCTTTTCCTAACATTATTAATAGTCATTTAAGTTTCAAGAATGTTTACGAAATTAATTCTGAAAACACGGTCCTTGCATCGTACATGTTTTTATTTCATATTATGTTGAATTTTATAATTTTTCTATTATGTCTACTTTCATTATTTTTATAAATAAATATTAATACGTACTTATGTATTGAACAAAGTAGGCCTACAAAATAATTCCTAAAATATGCTCATAAAGAACAGCCTATATGTATTGTTAGAGTTGCTAGAACTAGTTAAAGATAAAATAGGAATTCGAGTTATCTATAAAAATCATAATTGCATGAACTCACAATTGCGAATATGTTCAGCAATTTACAATATTACTTATAATAAAGAAACATACCGATTCAATCAGTATATGGAAACCACATGTTATCATTACCAGAGCTAGAATTTTTACGTAATAAAAGATAAGATTGCAATGCAGATAGTACCGTATATATTATTCAACTGATTGTGTGTGATACATGATAAAAGACTGTCAAAAGTCTTACTTCTCATTGTACTATTCAACTGTTTGTGTGTGAAGCCAAAGCAAAAGACAGTCAGAAGTCTAACATCTCATTATACTATGTTGCAATCTTATCTTTTAGTACATAAAATTCCTAGCCCTAATCACAAGTCATAACAGATAAAAATAGTGTTTCAACTAATAATAATTTATTTTATTTGACCATAAAATCGTGTAAATAGTCGAGAAATTAGATTTGTCCATATAATTTAACTTAATTATACTTGGTTCTTTACTCGTAAAATTACTAGTTAAATATGATAGATTTATTCGTGTTGATGAATGTTTTTGTGAATATTACAATGCATGTTACTGTATGTTCATTTTCCATCATTTTATAAGATATAAATGTAGTATGAAATAAATATATTCTTGTGTCTGCCCTCTCTTGTTCTGGTATATTAGGCCTATGCTGTGTGTTTTGTACTAATAATAATAATATTTATAATCATCCGATATTAAACACGTATCAAATGTACATAGCTAGACACCTTAACCTATATTTTAACTCAAGATATCTAGCTCTAGGCACTGGCGTGTTACGTATTTGAGTTCAACTCCCGGCTCAAGATTTTTTTAATTTCTCTAGTTTTGTTAACTGTTAATTTCCAAATATCTACCGCTCGCTGTAGTCTCGAAGTATTGTCGTTACCCGGGTCCGGGATCGATCCCCGGTAGTAACAAGTTTCCTGACTGAAGCTTTTTTGGAGCTTTTCTTCACCTGTAACAAAAATGTCAAGAAACTTTAGGGCTCAAGCAGTTCCCGAAAATCACTTAGCCTAAGTAATCTGTTTAATTACGCATCCTATTCGCCTTGTTTAATATGAATATGCTTGAGTGAATGGGATCTCTTGTCTTAAACGTGCTTATTCTCTGGAAGGTGGCTCTGGAATTGAACTGATCTTCACGGAGGGTCATCTTGTCCTTGTGTAGTCAGAAATGTATGCAGGCTATGTGATGCTGAGTTTTAAATTCTCTCCAAAAGGCCATGCCCCTGTAAGACCCGATAATCATGAGGTATATGAAGTAATACCTACAGAGAAAAACAAAATATCCAATTAGGTATATTAGATTCATTATCAAGTAAAAGCAAAAAATGTACGAATACTGGGACAGATATTAGCGTTTTAGACTCGTATTCGAGAGATCCCGAATTAAAATCTTTGGACGTATTAACCTGACTGACTTTCTTGAGTCCTCACACTTCTTCGGTAGGAATTTTATTACCAGGGTCCATTAAAAATGTTCATAATAAGGAAGTAATATTAGTTCCTGTCATCTCCTCTTGGAAGCGAAGTTCTTTGTGAAAGCACATCACCGGATTCTGTTTTTTTGCCAAATTCTTGACTTCATTCCAACTTTTTCCTTGTTGTTCAATTTCTGTTGTTACAGTGCTGCATCATGTAGTTTCTGGTCTTCCTCTTTTTCTAGCAATCCATATGGTCTCCATTCCAGTGCTGTCTTTGGCACTCTTCAGAGAGTGTGTCCAATCCATTTCCATTTGCGATATTTAATCTTCTTCCAAATCCCATCCTCTGATGTTATCTCCCATAATTCCTCGTTTGATATGATCTTTGGCCACCAGATTCTCAAAATAAATCTCAGTCATCTATTTATATGTAATTTCAATTTTTTATATGATGTGATTGTTCTTATAATAAGGAAGGCCTTTAATAAAAAATATAAATCAGTAAACTTCTACGAAAAACACGTGAAAAACATAAATAGAAATATGATTCTGCTATTAGTCAACTAAGGTTAGAATGAGAAGGTCTGTTAAACAGTGCTCACTAGATTTGACAAGACCCCTCTCTCCTATCCAACCCTAAATCGGACAAGCTGACTAAATAAGACACTGCTACAGTTGAGTTGCTTCGTTCTGCGTGAATGTGCATGCGGGTGTGTTGGGTAAACAACCATGATAGCTTCTTCGACTTCAACTGAATGGACAAATCAGATCTTCAAGAATGAATAGGAAGATAAATAAGCAAAACCTTTCAAAAAAATATATATATATATTTATTTTTCCATTCACTATTAAAGATCTGTTTTATCGATTCAGTTTAAATCGAAGACATCACTGGCTGTTTACCCAATACACTCGCATGCAGGTGCCCTCGCAACGAAGCAGCTGAGTAGCAGTGCCTTACTTGTCAACTTGTCCAACGTGGAGTTGAATAGGAGAGGGGGGGAGTGTCTTGTTACACCTAGTGAGCATTTTTGATGGGCGAGAGGTTAGGAAGGCAAGTAGATGGTTCCCTCCGCCATTTTACTCGTACAGCACAGTCTATAGTGACCCATATTAGCTGTGGCTTGCCTTGCATATCGAGTGTGTTAAGACTCGAAACTTACACGCCCGCTTGACGACTGGTGTAGGGTAAGTTAGTTCCATACTGGATGTTTCCTGTATATTCATATTCCTTCCCTTGCATTATTTCTGTCGACCAACAGTACTTTCTTCTCAAATTCGCGATACATCCCTCCATCCTAGTCCGAGCTTGTTGACTAATAGATAACATCACAGGTTATAGATTCAATAAGACCTTCAGTATTCAAACATAAGCTTGTAAGGAAAACAATAAATTATAAACATAAAAAACAGTAAAAAAAACAATATTTTACATATTAAAATAAAAGTAAACATAATTTAGCTAAACATTTACTGTTAGTTGTTTTATTTATTTAATGGATTGAAAGTCTTCCTAGAAGACTATAATAATAATAATAATAATAACAATAGTATTATTATTATTATTATTATTATTATTATTATTATTATTATCTTCTACGAAGATTTGCAATCCATTAAATAAATAAAATAACTAACAGTAAATGTTTAGCTAAATTATGTTAACTTTTATTTTAATTTGTAAAATATTAGTCCACGTATTTTAATTAGTCAGGTCAAGGTCACTGCTTAGCTGCCACATTGAATCCATTTGTATGTTTTGAAGAGTTGTGTGGGTTGACATTACCTCGCATTGCATCATGCAACACTGTACCGACTTTTAAGACATTATGTGGGAGGGAATTCACACTTCAATATGACCTTGATGTGACTAATGAAAATACGTGAATTAAAATTGCTACGCCAAAGGATGAGCTGCTGCATCTAGAAATTTTCTCAGGCTCGTATCTGAGATTTCATTAACATACGTATTTTTAACACGGGCCGATATATATGTTAATTTTTGCTTTGAATATAGCCGCGTCATCCAATTTCTCTCGCCCGACAAATTCCATGAACTTTGCAAACCCGCAATACTAGAGTGCCGAGGCGGACGCTCTATCCTGAGAAACCTAACATGTGTATTTTGTTATCTATTCGAACAAACAAAGATGCACTTTGCATTCCATATAATTTTATAAATTCATATTTTTTGTCATTTAAAAAAAAAAACTAAATGAAATGCCTATAACATGTTTCTTTCAATTACTTTTATCTTATAATTCATACATCATCATCATCATCATCATAGTACATTCACGAATTTAGGCCATTTGTTGACCTGTTTCGGCCTCAAGAGAAACACCATCCAGAAGTCTTTTGAGTGGACGTCCTGGTCTTCTTCTTCCTGCAGGTTGATATCTTAACATTTGTTTGGGTATTCTGTGATCTTCCATTCGATGAACATGTTGCATCCATCTTGACTTATAATCAGAAATTTTGTTTTCTAAAGATTCCATGTGTAATTCTTCTAAGATGTCTTCATTTTTTTTGTGATCTAGTAGTGTGTATCCTGCAGTCCTCCGAAGATATCTCATTTCAGCAGATCTAAGTCTCTGTATATCCTTCTGTTTCAACGTCCATACTTCGCTACCATACAAAAGAGTTGGAAGAGCCAGTGTTTTATACACTTTCAGTCTTGAATGCTTTTGGACTAACTGTGGCTTGAAGATAGAATTTATTAACCCTAAAATTCTTAAAAATTTAGATATTTTTTCATTTACATCCTTTTCTTCTTCATATGAGATATTGCATCCTAGATATGTAAAATTATTCACCTGCTCCAAAAATTTTATTGTCCAGTACAATTTTACTTCTGACAGGATCTACACCTTGAAATGCCATAATTTTTGTTTTTTTCTGTAGATATCTTTAATCCATATTCTTCTGTAATTTTGTTAAGTTCATACAGACCTTTCTGTAGATTATCTTCGGAATTTGCTATTATTATTTGGTCATCTGCAAACAATAGGGTGTTTAATTTTCTATTTTCTGATATTCTTATTCCAAATTTATATGTTTTGTTCCAGCAACATATTACTTCATTGATATAAATTGCAAAGAGTGTTGGGGATAGGGGGCAGCCTTGTCTCACACCACGATTTATAATTCCTTCTTCAGAAAATCTGTTATTTAATTTAATCTTTTATGGTGTTGTCTTTGTAAATATTTTGTATGTTCTGCCGAAGTAAATTTGGTATATTTCTGTCTTCCAATATATTTAAGAGTTTTGATCTCTTGACTGTGTCGAATGCTTTTTCAAAATCTATGAAAGCAAAATGTGTTTCTAAGTTGAATTCTCTTCTTTTTCAAGCAATAGTTTAACATAAAATGCTGAATCAATACAAGATCGTCCTTTCCTAAATCCATTTTGACATTCCATAAGGAATTCTTCACTGAAACTTTTCAATTTTCCATTTAAAATGTCTGCATAAATTTTGTAGCATGTGTTTAACAAACTGATTCCCCTATAGTTGTCCATTTTTTCTCTTGTCTCCTTTCTTGAACAGGGGTATAACAATGCTTGTCTTCCATTCTTGTGGTATATCTGCATTTTTGAATACATTATTAAAGAAGGACAACAGTCTTTCATGGGACTGTTTGCCTGCATATTTGTACAATTCAGAATTCAAGCCATCTGTGTCAGTTGCCTTCCCATTTTTTAATTTCTTTAAACTATTGTTCAATTCTTCCAATGATATTATGGAATCTGTCTCATTATTATTTCGGAAAATTGTATCTTCATAGCTATTGCCAGTCCAAAGACTTTTATAATAATTGAAAAAATCTTCTTTTGTTACTCCGCAATTAATTTTGGTAGATTCTTTAATATCTTTATTCAAATGTTTTAATATTTTGAAGGCATTAGGTTGGAGCTTATGCAAATCTGATTTTAAATGTGTAACAAAATTTAACCATGTTTTCCTATGTCTCTTTCTTATTTCCCTCTTAACAATAGCTCTACAGCGTTTGAATTCTATTTCATTTTCTACTTTCTTTGTGTTCAAATATTTTTTATAAGCTGCATTTTTTTCTTCAATCGTTTTATTTGATCATCCCAGATTTTTAGAGTTCTATTTCTTCTTTGTTGTATATTTACTTTTCCTAAAGTTTCATTAGCTGCATTTTGAATTATCATTTTAATGTTTTTCCATTCTTCTTCGACATCATTACTTTCTGGAGTTGTAGCCATATATTGCTGAATTCTTCTCGAATATAACCATTTAATGCTGTCATCATAAAATAATTTTACCTTGTACTTTTGTTCTATGCTCTGTTGTTGTTTCTTCTTTTTTAACCATCTTGGTGGAAATCTTATTTTTGCTTCTATTAGGTAGTGATCTGAACTAATATCATATCCTCTGTAGGCTCTGACATCGAGAAACAATTTAAAATCTTATTATTTGCAATGAAATAATAAATTATTGATTTTGAGTCCTGACGATGCCAGGTATACTTATGTATGTTTCTATGATTGTAAAAGGTATTCGTTATTCTCAGTTCGTTGTAGATAGCAAAATCTGTTAATCTTGTCCCATTCCTATTGCTGGTTGGTTCGCCAAATGTTCCATATTATTGTTGACTTGAGCATTGCCCACTCTGGCATTTAAATCTCATATTATGAGAATGTAATCATTTCTATTAATTTTGCTATAAATTTCTTGTAACATTTTATAAAATTCTTCATTGTCTTCTTCACGGCCTTCCTCTGGCGCATATACACCAAGAACTGTCAAATTACCTCTATTTATTTTCAGTCGAAGTTCTAATATTCTTTCATTCATACATTATAAGAAGTATTTTTACAGAGTCCTAGAGGTTTAAATGTACTTTTACATCATAGAGTGACCACGTGATAAAAATGATCAGACAGATTTTTCGTTTTTTTTTAACTCGAGTGGAATAATTACACATTTCATAAAATTAAGCAATAATGATCAATTAAAAGTTACACCGGGAAGAATTTATTTTTACATTTTGTCCACATATATGTAGACTCACACACACAAGGTGTAACAGGACCTCACCGACAAAATTATAGGGATGATAGCCCATGCAGAGAGGATAATTTTTTGTGAAGGAACGTATAGTCGCAAACATGTCCTTTACGAGTTGTGCGCATGTATCAATGTGCACGCTCCACGCACTGGAACCAACTTGTTCGTTGTTTACCTGTGCCGTCAGCCCTCACTCTGTCGTAGCAATACATACCTGTAGGTTTGGTTTGTTTTGTTTTGAGAATTTAATCAATATGCAGTACGAGTTGTCTGAACTCAGAGACATGATTATATGTTATGGAGAGGCGGGAGAGAGGCTCGTCGCATGTGCGAGCAGCAGTATCCCAACAGGAGACATCCACATCATACTACATTTGCTGCAATTCATTGACGCCTTGAAGAAAAGAGAATATTCGTCCTTCGACCGTTGGCGGCGTGAGACGTGATGTGAAGACACTAGATTTTGAGGACGTTGTGGTCGAGCGGGTTACTGTCGAACCTTTAGCCAGCACGTGTGCTGTGGCTCGTACTAAGAACGTAAATCACCTGTTTTGAGAGAGTACAACCTACACGCATACCACCTTAGGAAGGTGAAGGCAATAGGACCACAAGATTGTGTACCTCGTATGAACTTTGTACAGTGGTTTCTATATCAGACTGTTCACGATGCTGCCTTTTCTACAGCGTAAGCCATGTAAGCGTCCAAATAACTAATTTTTTCACGTTTTCCACTAAAAAAGGGCGGTTTTTAAGGTTATAGGAGTTGGGTATCACAACCCTCTTATAGCCTATGTTCATCCTTGGAATCTCCTGAACATTTTGTAAAAGGTCTCATCACAATCGTATCAATAGTATGGCCGCGGATAAAGTACGAACAAACAAACATAATCAACAAATATTAATTGTTATATATTAGATTTCATGTTTCTTTAAAATCATGGCAAGTCTTTCCAATCTAGTTTCAGTTATTGTTGAGCATAAGTTAATAAGTAACCAACACATTAGCACTATCGATTCCGTAGGTTCACGGCCGCGCGAGCATAATCTCTCCATACATCCCTATCCTGAGCTATTTTTTTCCAATCATCCACTCAAATGTTCTTTATCTTTGACCAATTAGTTGTATAGTCTAAATTAACTAAAATTTAAATTTCCAAATTTAGAATAAGTCTGGTCAAACAATTATAATTTTCGAACGGAAACCGTATCATCCATAAAAACTAGAATAAGCATACATTCCATTTTACTAGACAAAGTATGATGGACCCCAGATCATGGCAATTTGAAGGTAATATACCATATACTGCACCTGGAAAGAACATGTTGATAGAATGCCAGAAGAAAGATTTCCAAAATTATTGCTAAATTATAAATCACACGGACGGAGACATGTTGGACGCCCACACAGAAGATGGTCTGAACAATTTTAACAATTCTAGCTTTCATGTAACCGGAACGAGCCAACAGACTTAATCCCTGGATGAAGAAAAAGAAGAAAACTGCGGTGCAAATTTTCCACTATACAATAATATATTGTAGGTATTAGGATTTATGTCACGAAATAGCATGACCAATACGTTACATGATGCATTTATGCTTTGTTATTATTAGGTCAGACAAACTCGTGCTCTTTAACAAGGTCGATTTTATGGCGCAGTACAAGAATCTATAAACACAACCTAGAACCGAATATAGATTATTTAAGTTATATTGTGATATGTTAGTGCATTCATGCCTGATATTGCATAAATGGAAGATTTACAGTTATGTTCTTGTTGTAAGTAAAACTAAAATCCATCCCGACTCAAAAACAGTTTAAAAAGACACTCACTTCATATTTCCTTAGACAATATAATATATAACCCAGTTCCATGTATTTTGTTTCTTTGTATTTTAAACTTTATTTACCAAGCCATTTATTTAATATAATTATAGGTTATTATTTTTGTTATTATTATTATTACTATTATTATTATTATTATTAGTAGTAGTAGTAGTAATAGGTAGATTGAGGGACTTGTATAATAAGTGCATTGCAATACAGAAGATTCCTGATGAATGGAAAATAAGCTACATAGTACCAATATACAAGAAGGGCGATAGAAGAGACGCAAAAAACTACAGAGGAATAAGTATAAATAACACATTATATAGAATATTTACGAAGTTATTAAAAACAAAGTTACAAAAAGATGTTAAAGACAAATTAGGAGAAGATCAAAATGGATTCAGACCAGGAAGGTCTGTGTGTTGACAATATATTTGCAATACAACAGTTAATTGAAAAACGGACTGCAGTTGGAGAAGAAACCCATTTGACAATGATAGATTTAGAGAAAGCTTATGACTCAATTCCGAGGAACAAATTATGGGAAGTATTGGAGAAATACAATATTGACAGAAACCTAATAGAAATTATTAAACAAACCTATAAAGATAACTCCGCTTATGTTAAAATGGGAAATATAATGCCTAATCCTATAAACACCTCAAAGGGATTGAAACAAGGGTGCAGTCTATCACCAATTTTATTTAATATTTATGTAGAATTTATATTAACGAAATGGAAACAAAGCTGCAAAGGTATGGGGATCCCAATAGGCAATAGATTTTTGCTGACATTACAATTTGCCGATGATCAACTGGTTTTAGCGCAAGACAATTTTGATATGGAATTCATGATAAAAAGGTTGAAAAGCACATATGAATCATGGGTCTCACAGTAAATTTACAAAAAACAGAATATCTGGCAATAAATAGCAATGAAAGAGAAAACTTAGTATTGGAAGATGGAATCCAAATAAAGCAAGTGAAACAAACTAAATATTTGGGAATGATTATGGATAACATCGAAGGTATAGGCAAAGAGAACATAAAACATAGAATTGAATTGAGTAGCAAAATAATATCATCATTAAATTCCATATGGTGGGATAAACATATTTGGAAAGACACAAAAAAATATATTGGTAAAACATTGGTGGAATCTGTTGCAATGTACGGAAGTGAGGTATGGACAATCAATAAGTACTACAAGAATAGACTAATAGCTCTAGAAATGGATTATTTACGAAGAAGTGCCAGAAAGTCTAAATTAGAACGTGTCACAAATAAGGAAATTAGAAACAAAATGGAAGCAGAAGAAAGCATAATTGAAAGAATTGAGGAAAAGGAATTAAAGTGGTTAGGACATGTTTTAAGAATGGAAGATGAGCGATGGCCGAAGCAACTATATGAATGGCATCCTAACAGAAAGAAGAAAAGAGGAAGACCAAGGTTAACATGGAAGGAAAACATGAAGACAGTAATGCAAGCTAGAGGGCTAAGCATCGAAGATGCCCAAGACCGTAGGCTTTGGAGGTTTGGCACGGGAAGACGGCAGCAGCTGTAAAAACCCGAAGATAGAGAGAGAGTAGTAGTAGTAGTAGTAGTAGTAGTAGTATTACTATTTTTCTTTCTTGTCAAATTTATATTGTGTAGTCTATATCTATTATGTATCAATAATAATTCTTATTGGTATGTATAATTTAACCCTGGTGAAGTGGAAGAGAAGGCCTTACGGTCTTAACTCCATCAGGTAAAATAAATAGCCTATAAGCCGGTTGCTGCATCAGATTTGCATGTTCTAATCACAAAGGTGAATATCATTCACTCAGTAGAGGTGTGGTATGTGGTCAGTATGTGGAGTTCCCCAGCTGTTAATAACTGGTTGATAATCGAGCATTTGCAATATATAAGGTTGGTACCACTTTATTTCATAGCATAAATCCAGAGGATTCTATGCCACCGTACCACTTATATAAATTCAAGTAAAAGAAAAAACGGAAGTCACACAATTGCTGCCTTCTCACGCAGCGGGCCCGGGTTCGATCCCCGGTCGGGACAAGTTTTCTGGGTGATTTTTTTCGGGATTTTCCTCGCCTGTAAGACAAATGTCAGCAAACTTTAAGGCCCAAGCGGTCCCCGATCATCATCTGGCCATCATTATCATCATCAACATATTACGTTTAGGATTAAGGCCTCTCCTGGCAATCATTAGGATCAGCATCACCTATCATTAGAGATCCGTGAAATTCGCGAGTCGCGATAACGCGAAATGCTCTAATTTTGTCATTTTCTTGTACTATTTCTAAACTCTACTTCCCATAACCTCGAAAAAAAAATTATGAATCGCGAAATCCTAGGATAACGCGAAATAACAACGAAATTTAAAATTGTCAACGAATTCCGGAGATTTTTTTGTTATATTCGCGAAATTTTCGTAATGCATTTTTAAACACTGTTTTCGGATTCCATCTTCTTTTTAACTGCCATATCTGCTTCTTCCATGCACTCTTGCAAAAGGGAAATGGTTGCAACACAGTTCACAACATAGATATAATATTTTCTGTCCTTCTCATGCTCAAATATGGTCTCTCCATAGATTTTAAATTCTATGGCCAATATGAATTCCAAGAAGTATATATTTCTCAGTATGGTGTTGTGGTGAGTGTTCGAAGACGGAGTTTGAAACCTGAGAATGCAGATATACTCACTATGGTTGATTTTCTTAAAAGGTAAATTTTGCTTACAAATTAGTAACTACGATTAAAATGTTATACATGTTATTGCATTAAAATCGATATTAATTATACAAGCTAAAATTGACCTTAAACTCCTGGATATATCATTCTTATTGGGTTTGATATACTAAACTAGGATTAAAAAAACTCAAATTTACATTTTTTAGTAACACCGCCAAATTCCCAATAACATCGAAATCTTGAGATTTTAAACCCCATTTTCCCTAAAAATAAAACCACTTTCACGGGTCTCTACCTATCATACATATCGGGGCAGCGTAACACCGCCTTCCAGGCGCCCCAACCTGAAATGGGTTATAATAACGCCACGCCAGAAGAGAATAGCAGAATGCCGAAATGACAACGTGGTGGCATTGAACAAAAAAAAAACAATTTATTGTTGCAGTATGTAAATAACACTGGGGAACAGTGATTTTGGTGCCTTAATGTTTTCACCTATTTATGGGTATATTTGGGTCACTGATTCCAAAGATGATTTCAGTTTCGTCCTATCAGCTCTAGTTTTTGAGATAGAGTTTATTCAAATTATATACCAGTTCAAAAATACTGGTCCACATATACAACTATATTACTCGCATACAATTAAATACAAAAGAACAAATACTTTCTTTTTCATGAAACAACTGTATCTATATAACTACCATAATTTATTTACACATTAGTCTCGTTAGAATCATTAATTTTCCTCCATCAGGTCGCAGAATCCCCGTTTCTGTGATTTCCTCCGATGCAATGATCTTGGACATTCTCGGTGGATGCTCCAACAGTAGTCCGCCATCATATGTATATCCCACCGTCCACGATACCTTTCTTCCATTGTACTTAATTCCTGGTGAAAACGCTCACCCTGTTCCTCACTTACATCTCCAAGATTGTCTGGAAATCGATCCAAATGACTGTGTAGGTAGTGTAATTTGATGCTCATGTTACAACCTAGTGCACAAAAAGCAGTGAGCATATTCTCCACTAGTTCATCACTATTAGGAGACTTATAGTTTCCAAGGAAATTCTTCACTACCATACAGAACGAAGACCATGCGGCTGCTTCAGTATCATTCATTGAGTCTTGAAATTGATGGTCATTAATAAGTTGGCGGATTTGTGGTCCATCCAATATACCTGCTTTTATTTTTTCCTTACTCAGTGCAGGAAATTTTGTACATATGTAGCCAAAACATGTTCCATCTCTATTCAACGCCTTGATGAACTGTTTCATTAAACCAAGTTTAATATGCAGTGGTGGCAAGATGATGTTGTTTCTGTCAACCAAAGGTTCTGCAACGATGTTTTTTTCTCCAACGGTCATGCTTTCTCTAAGAGGCCAATGCCTTCTCACCCAATGTTGATCTTTGGCTCTAGAGTCCCATAAACATATAAAGCATGGGTATTTGGTGTACCCACCTTGTTGTCCTAGAAGAAAATTCACCATCTTGAGATCGACACACATTACCCATTGGTGATCACGGTAAGAGATCTTCTCTAGCACTGTAGCTATTGTATGTTGATTTTCACGCATAGAAACTGAGTGACCAATTGGGATTGACCTGTATATGTTCCCATTATGCAAAAGAACACATTTTAGGCTGCGTTTGGAGCTATCTATAAATAACCGCCATTCACTTGGTGTGTATTTTCTTACACCCAGCTTCATTAACAGTCCTTCAACATTCATACAAAAAACAAATTGATTTTCTACTGTGAAGAATGGCAGGAAGTCTGTTTCTCTTTTGCGATAGACTGTGACCTTTGTTCCCGGTAACAGACATTGTTTCTCTGCCAGCCTGGAAGCTAACAACTCAGATGACTTCTTTGGAAGACTTAGATCCCTTATGAGGTCGTTCAGTTCCGCTTGACTAAAACCGGATGAAACTGATGAAGGTCCTGGGAAATCGCTGTCATTTCCCTCAGAATAGCTTTCAGTTGAATCATCCTCTTCTTCTGGTGACTCTGGAAGACTGGTAAAAATTGGAACAGGTATCTCCTCTGAATGTGGAACAGGGCGTCTTGCGGAGCGTAGATTGGGATATACCCATCTATTCCGGTTTTTGCTATTGATGCCCTTTACATTGACTGAACAAAAATAGCAGTCATCACTATGGTTAATTTGTTCTCGCCAGATCATTGGTTCCCCAAATTTCAAGCATTTCCGTTTCCCATTTGTCCATTGTCGTAGATGCTCTGTGCACGTTTTACATACAATGTGAGGTGCCCAAGGCTTATCTTGATCTCCCAGTTGTACTTTGAAATAGGCCAAATAAGCTCTTCTTACAAAGTCAGTTATAGGTTTTCTTTGTTGAGTGAATGTGTACTCCCCACAGATGAAACAAAACACATCAGGATTATTCACACATTTTCTTCGTGTTGAAGCCATGTCAGTCTAGAAAAAGGATAAACAATTGTCAAATTAGTAAAATTACATATGCAAACGGCAACAACAACATGAATATAACTTGGATTAAATCAATTAGTATTATGCAAACAATCGATTTACAATGGTGGTACATAAGAGCAGTATCATCAATATCTTGCAAACTAGAGCTGCTGCAACAAAATGGATGACATTTTTGGAATCAGCAGTGCCGAAATACCCAGAATCAGGTGAAAAATTTCAGGCACCAAGAAAAAAATATTTTTTTGTTCCCCAGTGTAATTAATTATAATTATTCACTTTACTTGAAATACATGAGAAAGGTATGTATGTTGATTTTTTCCAAAAAATGTGAGAAATGCCTTAAAAATAAGAAGTTGGTTTTAAAGTAACCTAAAATCGCCATATTTACAATGTAAAATATGGATTAGTCATTGTTCAGAAAGTGTAGCCAACTTATAAAAACACGCTAACAAACAAGTGGAACCGAACTAATTTGATCTACCGTAATTCGCGCATTTTATATCCTAACTTTCCCACTAATTTAGATGGACTCCTGGGATAATATGAGTAAACCTATTAGCAATTGATTCTAGCGGGAACGTGTGTTATCATGTTGGCCAACCTGACGCTAGCAGTCACTTGTTCTCTGATCGAATATTCACAATCGATACCCTGGCATAGAATAACCTAATTCCATTCTAGAAACCAATCTTAGATGAAGTGTACTGTATTTCAGGAGGAAAGACGTTTGACTACTAGAAGTTTTAATATTGTGCCGAAATCTATCTTCAAATGCTGTTTACCAAGTGATCAACTAGTAGAATCCTATGCACCAAAAATCAGCTGCGAGTTCCAGTTGGAACGCTCTGTAATCAGAACCGGATATTTTGGTGCGTGACAACTTGGCAGTAGCATTTGGACAACCGCACACTCTCTCTATCTGTTATATTCCTACAGCAAGGGTGTCCATGTATAATTTTAAAACTCGCTAAGAAATTGTATTTCTTATAGTTAAATTTCAAATTCCAAGAACACAGTACTGCTTTGTGATATTCCGCGGATTTCACGTGTGATTCCACTCTTTAATTCGTCCAGAGCGTGTGGATTATTACGGTAGACTTTTTATTTCAATGCTTCCCATAAATAAAAATCGCACACTCTCAAATCCGGGGAACTTTAAAGTTTGATGACGACAGAATAATTAGTTGCGGATTGTGGTCGTCACGTTCCGCGGATTTGAGTGTGTGACTTTTATTTATGGGGGATATTGAAAAAAAAAAAAAAAAAGTTCATCGTAATAATCCATACACCCTGGACGAAGTAAAGGCTGCAGTTACACGAGAAATCTGCGGAATATTACAAGCAGTGATCCAGAAAATATTCCTGGAATTCATTAATCAATATCAGAAATGCATATATCAGGAGGAGCAACAATTTCAATATCTACCTTAAAAAAAAGTGCGTAATCGTATATTACGATCGACGTTCAAAGTGGTTTTTACAGAAACAAGGAAATCCGAGATTGTGTAAAACACTTCACAAACGTGCGTTGTACATTTTTTTTTTCGTGATGGTGTTTTCAAAATAATAAATAATAGTAAAATAATAACATCTTTGTTGGAAATATTTGCCTACATTATAAACAACTGACTAACGTTAACAGTGTGGGAAATGTTTATTAGTTGAAACTACAGGAGGCCGTGATATCAATCAGTGTAAAATGGCGGCAAGTACGTACGTATTTATTGTTTTTTATTGTTTCAAATGAAGTTCAGTTCATTTAAAATGCAGTGATTTGTTTCGTATAATATATATTAACACTTGCCTAAACCAGGAAGTGAAGAAGACGAACACTTCCTTTTCTATGTACATTGTACGTAGTATACATAGAGGACAGTAGTTTTACTTCCCATACGTGGTTTGTAATATGTAATATTACAGTATAGTTATATACCCCGAAATGTAGGAATTTGAACTTTCAATCATGGTCGCCATTGCTGTAAGTACGACAAAACGCAGTATCGCGCAAAAAACATTTTGTTTCTCTTTTAATTTGATGCTGGGTGGGGAGGTTGAGAAGACCAGCTATAACGGCTGGGGTACCCGACATACTGACCACATCACCCTGCACTGGCTAGATTATCGTCTACTCCTGTGATTAACACATGTGGATGCGAGGCCAGCAGCCGGTTGGTAGGCCAAGGGCCTTCTAAGCCTGTCGCGTTTGGAGTTTTCAATTTAAAACTATTTATTTCAGTGAAATATGGTGTTCATATTTGATCTACTTCCCGACCTTTGAAGGATGTATGCCGAATTTTTGGTAACGCCTTCCTTGCAGCTCTCTCTAATATACTAGGAGATTCGATAAGTAATGACTACACAGCTTTAGCATCACAAAAATTGATTTAGGTTATTTTGACATTACAAACTTCTTTATAGTCTCATGCCAAGTTAACTATACATTCCAAATCCTTAGAATATGATGAACTCCATCTGCAGCACCATTTCTGGATATCTCTTTCATCTGATCGATCTATAGCTTTCTGGATATCAACTCTTGATTGAAATCGAATGATTCGTAGAGGTTCTTTGATCTTTGAGATTAAATTATAGTCACACAGGCTCCTGCCTGGTGAATTTTGTGGATGTTCGAATACTTCACAATTCCACCTTCTAAATAAATTCTACTGAACATCATTTTAGGGCTGTATTATTTACTGAATGTGAGAAACAGTGAATGCATTCATAAAATAATACTATTTCGAGACTTTCTATACAACAAAGATTGCTCAACAGCACACTAAAAGATTACAATTGACACCACTAGGATCGCTGATTTACAACAGTGTTGTCAACACTTATCGAATGTCCTAATATTTCAGTGACGTATTATGTTCATATTTTAATCTACTTCCTGACTGATGAAGGATACATGCCGAGTACGCCAAATGTTTGGTAGCGCCTTCTTTCTCTTTCTAATATAATAAAATAGTACTATGTTCCATCCATAGTAATTCTGCCCGAAGACAGGTCTTTCACTTCAATCATAGCATTTCCATGCTATGCTTTGCTAGGAAATTATAGGTGTAGTAGCTTCTCGTTGCCTTTCCCGTCGATGAAGGATGATTGTCGGATGGTTTTCGGAGACCGTTGGGCCCTAAGCTTCCTGACATTTGTCTTACAGGTGAGGAAAAACCGCGAAAAGACCTCACCCAAGAGCCTGTCCCGACCGGGAATCGAACACGGGTCCGCTGCGTGACAAGGCAGTACGCTACCTCGAGACCACAGCGGTGGACAGTACTATGATAATATAATAAAATAGTGCTATAAATTTAAAATCTTGACTACAGTCTTTGTGCATGGATATTTTGTGGGAGAGTGTATTGAGTTTTGCATAATTCTCCAATGAGTTCCTTGTTTCGAAATGAGACAAATTTGTCATATTTAACTTGGAATTATAAAAAAAAAATGTCTCTTTGAAACTAAAATTACAGAATCCTAAATTGCAGTGGAATACTTCAGAGTTGAGAACATGTAAACAAGTTTTATCCAAGGACTTAAACTTTAATAGGAGATTCTACAGAACTTTGAGTCTCTCTGGAAATGTTATTTACTCCTCAGGCTGTACATCCAAGCTGTGATGACTTTGGGCGTAGACAATTCTGAATATTAATACAGTTATCTTAAATACATTTGCATTGTTTTCATAAGTGACTTCAAGTTTCATATGCAGTCTTCCCAACTTTGGTTCTAAAGTTATGACCATAACTTGTGTTATTTAGGCACATCTCCCTCTAGGATTCAGGCTTGCTTAATGGTAGATCGTCAGCTTGTAAAACTGGAGTTTTTCTGTTCAAATCCCGGCTCTGAAGCATTTTTTTTTTCTCTCCAAGTTTGTTTTGCTTGAATAATGTAGTCCTATTAAAATTTGGAATTTTTTGTTTATTTAATTAATTATTGATTACTCTGTGAAAGCAAAAAATATTATCAAAATGCTTATCTTCAGCACGTATTACGATTGAATGAATAGCGCATACCAAGAAGAATGCTTAATTATAAACCAAAAAGGAGAAGAATGTTGGGATGACCATTGAAGAGATGGAAGGACCAATTCGACCTATAGGCCTAATGAGATCGGAACAGGCCATTGGGCTTAATCTTTGTTGATGATGATGATGATTGATTACTTCTTCAATATTAAGAACAATCAGGATAATTATAATGGACTAGCTAATACTCGGCGTGCGCTGCTACGTCAAAATAAATTAAATGTGTTGTTATGTTTACTTGAATAAGTAAAAAAAGAAAATGAATTATAAATTGATATAGTCATTATTTGTAGATTCCTCGTGGTGAATACCTGGTGTTTCCATGGAATCTACTTATCCCGATCTTCTTGGCATCAATGAGCTGAAAGACAAATGGTTACTTATCCGTAAAAGGTTATGCTGTCGCGGACTTTTTTCTAGATTTTTAAAAATTAAATTCTGTGTACATTAATTTGGTGTATTTGTTATGGTTTAGGCAGTGTAAGTCATTTAGGCATCTAAAAAGCGACATTTTAGTGCACCGTTTCACTTTTTTTATAACTCTGACCCTATAGTATGTACGGTAAATGTTATATACGTTGATTGCCCCAGAAAAATTTTTCTAAATGATGAAACCTCCATTCAAATCGGTAAAGTAGTTTTTGAGTCCATAAAGGACACTCATTTTATATATAAATATTTGACTAATTAAGTTATCTAAGCACTGTTTCAATGTATATTAATATACTATTGCGTGTGTTCTGTTATGTCTTGTATGATTTTATTATTTTTACCAAGTGGTATTAAGTGGCTTCTTAATTGAACATATTTAAACATGGTGTTTTTTTTTTCTTCCCTGTAGAGGGAGAGCGCCTAAATCTCTGTTAAAGGAAACATGGGCTTACAAGAAGACATGTAGATATTAGAAGTATTACACCAACTTTGAAATACTTTTTTTTTTTCGTTTTACACTTATTTTCTGATTTCTATGATTAGTATTGCATATGTCATATGGAAGCAATCTGGATTGTTTCCATATACTGTCTTTCCGGTAAGAAGTGTATTGTATTTTGTATAATAATGGGCTTTATGTTCATGTTTGTTTTCAATAGGGCATGTATATGTGTTGAAGATTAAAGGTATTGTTTTCAATAGGGCGTGTATATGTGTTGAAGATTAAAGGTATTGCAATGTTTTATATTCTTAATTGGTCTTTGCTTGAATTTCGTATTGAAAATTATTGATTAAACTATTGTTTTTATTTTGAGTTTCTGCAATTATCATTATTAAGGATACTGTGTAGATGTTAATTGCGCGCCACACATTTCGAATAATTATTTATACTTGTTAAATTATTATTTGTATATAAAAATATAAAGTTGAATTGCAAGGGATAACTTTATTTTTCGAAATGTGTGGCATATAGTTAACGTTCATACATTTCTTAATATTCGTAATTGCAAGCTCAAAATAAATCAAATAAATAAATAACTAACATGCATAACGAAATTACAATAATCAAAATATATTAGATAATAACAGAGTAACTATAGACAATATGTCTTATAAAAATGTCAAGCTTTTATAAAATATGAGAGAAGGAAAATATTTCATAGATTTCAATTTGAAAAAAATTAGGTCTAACTGAAAAACATAGTGAAGTGTAAAAGCTAATATATTTATAAAACATATAAAATTTAAAATTATACTACAGTTTTCTATGAGTAACCATAAAACATAACATTTCATTAATATCAGATAATGTAATATAGATATTCTTACGCTCACCCATTCAAATGTCTAGGGACAAACTAATCAAAATTGTAGAAATGAAAATAAATAAATGCCCACTTAAAACAGGATATTCGTGTTATTGAATTGAAAATCTACTAACATCTCGTCTTTTTGTACATAAGAATCTAACGATAAAATATATCAAATAATAATCTGGCCTGTGGTATTCTATGGTCATTTACATTAAATGATGAAAACAAGTTACGAATATTCGATAACATGATCCTAAATCGAATATTTGATCCCGTAAGAATTTCAATTTTTTTATTGGGAACACTCCATGGCGTGACAGGCATGGAAGACCCCTAGCCTACCAACTGGCTGCTGGCATCACATTCAGATGTGGACGATAATATAGCCATTTTTGGGATACATTTCGTCAGCATGTCGGATCCCCCAGTCCTTATAGTTGATTTTCTGAACCTGGAGCCGCTAATCATTGTATCTACTTAAATCCGTCATGTGCTTGGTGGGCACCAATCTTATACTGGCCGAAATACCACGAGAAAATATCTTACCCAATGGGGACTCAAACCAGCACAAGCCCCTTAACTCTGTACCAAGGCATCATGCCTTAAATCGTTCGGCTATGTTGCGGGACTTTTAATATTTAGGGAAAAGACCATTAAGGAGGTCTAGGTTTAGATGAGAAGATAGTATTCGGATAGGGCCTAGTTGGAGGCATTACTGGACGTGGAATTGAAACTATGGGTTCTATAATCCATAGAGTTAATTATTAATTAATGGGATCAGGCGTAACTTTGGAGAAATTCATAACAGACAAAATAAAAATAAGATAATATACCTTAGTGATTATTTAACTCATAGACAGGTAATTTTGCTTCTTCCTGTTCGTAATGAGAGATTCAACAATGTATGATCGATATGGTATAGCAAGACATTCCAAAAGAAATCTTCAAAAATTACCAAAAAAAGTTAGTTCTGTTGCTCTAAAAAATTATTACTTATTGTGTAATGAATCTGCATTAATGTTAATAGTTATTTCTCATACATCATCTATTATTAATTTTTCCCAAGCCCAAAGAGATTTAACAGTAAAGATATGCTATTTATAACTATACAGCAGGCTTAGAAATCGCCCGGAAGTAAGATCGGAATGCATAACCTCACATTTAGTAAATATTAAGCATTATAATTATTTTTAGCTTCTGATGTTGTTATATTCGCAAAATAGTCACTCCAAATCCAACGCGAGGTTGAGTTTTTCATTTGACAATTTTTTTAGGAAACCACAACCTCTTGTTAGATTACTGTTGATAATTACACTAATTCTTTTAGCGGAATTATCATAAGTAATGCCACGAGTAATTTCCAAATTATCGATAAATTCACGACTCACGAAGTGAGTCGTGAATTTATCTAGAGAATTTGGAAATCAAGAGTGGCATTTGTTAGGACTATTTAACGAATAAAATTAAGCTGTTTACTCACAAATCATTATTTAACTATAGTTATTTTAAAATATTTATATATTTAATGTAAACGGCGATGTTTGAAAACAAATGAGAAACGATAGGTACGCTTCTACTGCTTCTTTTGTTTATCACTGCAACCAGATCATACTATTTATTGCCAAAGGAACGCAATATTGTAAGGAGGAGCTTTCTTTAATATGGTAATTATAACACTGATAAATATTTGCTTGAAACACGACTCTGATTGGTTGTAAAACAGAAATCATTGAAACGTGATTGGTCATTGACTCCTATTTGGGGCATGAGTTAAATAGTCATTAAGGTACATTGCTTTATTTTTATTTTGTATTTAATTGTTTAGTCAATGTTTGAACGGTTGAATACTATTGTTAATAAGATAGGTTATTACAGTATACAGTCCTTTGAATAATACGAATATTCGTGATTGTGTTTCTATGTGTGTAGGCTACATCATTTTTATCATAAGTAATGCTACGAGTGATTTCCAAATTATCGATAAATTCACGACACACGAAGTGAGGGGTGAATTTATCTAGAAAACTTGGAAATCAAGAGTGGCATTTGTTAGGACTATTTAACGAATAAATTAAGCTGTTTACTCACAAATCATTATTTAAATGTAGTTATTTTAAAATATTTATATATTTAATGTAAACGGCTATGTTTGAAAACAAATGAGAAACGATTGTTATGCTTCATTGGTTCATCACTGCAACTAGATCATATTTATTGCCAAAGGATCACAATATTGTAAGAATGCACCCTAGAGGAGAAATTTATAACCAACATTATAGGTTATTAATTAATTTCTGAAGTGCTATGATGTAAATATGTCAATTATATTTTTCTGGAACGTAAATACGTATCTGGTTGCCACATGCATTCTAGAATCCTTACATCTTAATATATAAATTGTAATATTCAATGTATTTCTTAGAGTCAGTCACTGAAAATATGACCTATTCAGAATGTTAAAAAGGAGGAGCTTGATTTTAAGTGATAAAATTAAATTGATAAAATCGAGTTGAAAAACGACTGTGATTGGTTGTAAATCAAAATTGAATGGAATGTGATTGGTCATTGACTCCCATTTGGGGCGTGAGTTAAATAGTAATGTTATAAAAAATTGTTGTCACTTCTGGAAAATAACATTTAGCAATCATATTAAATCTGATTATTACGATTATTAGAGGAACAAATTGACATTTTGAAATAGAAAACCATACATTTCATCGTCCATTCATTTGTAAGTTGAGTTCTCTCTTTTTACGTAGGCTTCATTCATTGAAAACTGCAGATGTTGGAGTACTTTAATCCTTTTTTTGGTAATTACATATCCCGCACAGATCTGAAAGCATACTTCCATAATTTAAAAATAAATGGGTGACAGATCGATGCAGTTAAATGAGCTGTATTTTTCATTCCCTAAGCATATTTTTAACATGTCTATATATTCTGAATCACGTGTGTTTCAAAAGTTGAATTAATGGAGCTTCGCAAATGACACTTTCTTTTTTGTCACATTTGTGTTGCAGTTTCATAGAATAGCAGAAAGGGAGGGGAGGATAGGCATGTGTTTGCAATAGAGACAGGAAACTAACCCCACATTGCGAGATGCCATTAGGGGAATAGGCAGGCTGACTCACGCTGTTAATCTTCACACATGTACTTCGCTTATTCATATTTCGTGCAATTAACACATAACTCATAAAAATGAATACTAGGGGAAGTACACTTTTATGCAGCTTTAAATATGCACAGGTTTAGACGTATCTCTCTTTACAGATCTGTTTGTGTGTGTGTGTGTGTGTGTATATATATATATATATATATATATATATGATATGAAAAGAAAAATGAATGCTTGAGTCGGGATTTGAACCCGAGTCTCTAAACCATATATATATATGTGTGTGTGTGTGTGTGTGTGTGTGTGTGTGTGCTGTACATATCTACTATAACTTATCTATTGGACGAATTAATGTAATTCAGTTATGTATATAGGTACTACATATTTCTACTATTTACAATATTGTATCTATGTATGTATGTATGTATGTATGTATACTTAACCCATTTATTAATTTATTTTTGTACAATCGTGCAAGGGGAATTTCGGTACTTACCTCCAGAAATATTGCGCTGCAATCGCATGGCGAATATTGTTTATGTTACGGTGCCATAAAATGACAAAATAAGAGCATAAACAATTTCAAATGGCAATAATTGGAAACGTTGAATATGTGAAAATACTTCGTTTGACCTTTTTTCGATAGAGGAGTTTGCCAACTTATATTTATGCATGAACTGGTTTCCCAAGTTAAATGCACGTACGTATCTGTTTGTACTATATGCATTTTTATCTGTGTGTATGTATGCATCTGCATATATATATATATAAATTTCGTGCCACGTTGTTTGTGCGCGATGGAATCCTAAACTACTGAACCGATCTTAATGAAATTTTGCACACTGTGTGCAGTTTGATCCAACTTGAGACTTAGGGTAGTTCATAACTAAATTTATAGTCGCATTATTTTTTATTGCAAATTATTTGTTTTATTATTTAACAAAGAGTTATAATTATATGTGAGTTCCATACGATTCTAACAGATGGCGGTGTAAGGTAATTTGGTAAGGTAATTGGTTTATTATTTAACAAAGAGAGATCCAGATGACTGTGCTTTTTGTTGCAACCGCAAATTTCAATTGAATTATAAATATTGATTATTTCATAATTTAAGTGTGTTCAGTGTTTATTTTATTTTCAATATTATTGATTTCGCGTGTAAGTATTAGTTTTAAGTAAGCTGGCTGAAAGACAGCAACTTAATTTTAATTTTTAACGTATACCTTAGCCACAGCAACGCGTGGCCGGGACTTCTAATATATATATATATCCACAAAGGACACACCGACAACGGAGGTGAGGTGGTATATTGAGATATGCTATCATTTTTAATAAGGTACCATTGTCCGGAAATGATGCGTTTTCACGCTATGAGTAGCTAACTTCTCAAGAGTTCCGTTACTTGATTACAAGACTCAGTACTTAACAGTACTCTCACAGTCACATCAAGTTTTCAAGATATCTATCTCCCATCTCATTGCAGATCGAACATCGGCGGTGTAGTGATTGGCGCACACGTTCAAATACGCCTGGCCTCGTTTGAATTGTTTCTGTAGCAGCGTTGATTCGGGCTATAAGATCCATACGTGACTCAACTGGAGTCTAACAAACAAACTGTTTCATGTCGTCCCACAAAAAGTAGTTGAGAGGGTTAAGATCAGGCGATCTCTGAGGCCATGGGATTGGTCCCCCACTGCTAGTCCATCGACCTGGATACGTGATATCCAAATATCTCGTCTCCTCACATTGGCATGGAAGTGAGCTGAAGCTCCGTCATGTTGCAGCCACATTCAGTTGCGAAGCCGCGTATCGCAGGTTCCGTACCTGTGAGGTGTTGTTAAGTAATGAGTCTTCAAGTCTTTCGAACTAACACTGATCTCGAGACATAATTAACTGGCCATAGTGTGAAAACGCATCATTTCCGGACATTGGTACCTTATTAAAAAATGATCAGCATATATCAATATACTGCATCCCCTCCGTTGTCGATTTTTTTGCAGCACACACACACACACACACATATATATATATATATATATATATATATAATTATTTATATTTATATCTTTAAGGCTATTAACTGTACGCATTTTTTAAGTTTCACGGTCATGATATTCATTCATATTCTGACTACTATCTCTTTCTTTCTTTCTTTCTTTCTTTCTTTCTTTCTTTCTTTCTTTCTTTCTTTCTTTCTATTTCTAATACCTTGCTGCAGTAAATTAAAAAGAACACAACTATTTATAAATGTCGTTTAAAAATATATTATGACTAAAGTGAAAGTGTAAGTAAAGTATCTCTTTAAAATTAAATAAAGGTAACTTTCAGAAGATTGAAAAGTTTACGAACGATAAGAGTTTATTTTGTAACGTGATAAATGTGTGTATACTTATCCTACCTTTTAAATAAAGTTCAATCATATCATGAACATTTCAGATTGAGCGTGCTCTATTAGTATCCAAAAACCAGTCAGTTAATTGTAATCAAATTTAATTCATTATTGAAGACAAAACGGCTGTCTCTCAATTTCCTCTTCCTGCTTGGCGTTGCTGCCAATTCGGAACCAATTACAATCAATTACTTCTCCCTGATATCTCCTTCACCAATATTAATCTAAACTTAACCACTAGAATTTATATAACTCCTTCTTATATTCGTTACTTGTCAGTTATCTTACAAAACTCATTACGACTGTCTCATCTGAGAAAACAAAAAATGCGAGCTATAAGACTTGCCAAATTAATTTTCTTCCTGACAGTTCCGAATTAAAATAGTTTATTTTTTGTTTCTCAACTTTGAGGAAATACGTCACATGTGCCCCAGAGACAATTTAACCATCGCAATCGTCCCGACCATCCTCGTCTATATTCGGACGACAGTGTTATTATAACTTTCTTACTTACTTACTTACTGGCACTATCGAACCCGTAGGTTCATGGCCGCGCGGACATAATCTCTCCATACATCCCTATCCTGAGCTAATGTTTTCCAATCATTCCCTGTATAATCTACTTCCCTCAAATCATAGTTAATGTTATTCTCCCACCTCATTCTTGGTCTACCGACTGGGCGTTTTCCCTCTGGCTTTCTTACAAGAAGCCTCCATGCAAGTGTTTCATTCCCTATACATGCAACATGTCCTGCACATCGCAGTCTACGAGACTTGACTGTTCTTATTATATCTGGCTTCCTATAAAGACCATGTAGTTCACTGTTATGTAGTCTTCACCATTCACCTGTCTGTTCATCTTCTTCATAATTGTAGGATTACTGCATGGGTGCAGTTAAATAAATTAATAAATAGCCTGACCATTTATAACACTGGTCAACATGATTTTGTCTCATGAGTACCAATAGTTGTACTTAATGCTGTTTTTTATCGTGTTTTCAAATATGTATTCGGAATTTCTCCATCACCCACAGTTTTTTTATTTCAATTTCAATTAATGGATTTAAATAATTATTTTTTAATAAACGTTTTTTCGTCCATTTGTCCATTGTAAAATAAAACGGGAAACACTTTCATCAGGAGATTTCAGCTATGGAAAAAAGATATCAAGGCAAATGGAATCCTAATATGATGGCCAATTATTGTTGGACCATCAAGAGGGATGCTCCACAGGCGAAATATAGCAGAAAATCGTCATTTCTTACTTTCTAGGTGAGTCCGAATGTTCGAATATTGTGTAGTTACGAATGTATAAAATGTTAAAGTGTTTGAAATTATAAATTCCTTTCTCTCGGATGGAGGAAAACCGATATCATATTTGAATTCAGGAGAAAAAAATACTATCAGAATCACATATTTTTCTTTCTGAGACAAAAAAAAATATTTTTTGTTGCCCAGTGTAATTAATTCAGAGTTTATTTTCTAACTAACTCACGGGCACTATTGAACCGGGAAGTTCAAGGACGCTTGGTCATAAGCTCCATACATTCCTACTCTGAGCTAATTATTCCCTGTTTAATTTATCTCCCTATTCATGGTTGATATTTTTCTCCAAATTCATTGTTAGTCTACCTACTAGGCACTTTCCCTGTGGCTTTACTATAAAAAATATCCTTGCCTCTCTTTCATTCCCCGTTCGCGCCACATATTCTGCCCATCACAGTCTATGTTTTATTGTGTCTAGTTTCGCATAAAGATCTTGTGGCTATTGATTCGTATTTTTCTCCATTCACCTGTCTGTTCGTCGCTCTTTGGCCTCTCTTTATTCTCAAATACTCGTATTTTATTCTAACATTTAACGTATTTAATAAATTAGTTTTATTAATTAAATTTGTAAATGCGCGAAACTAATACCAGGTGTTCAAGCATGTGTGTCCTAAGTTTGAATTGTAGAAATAGAGCGAATATCGTTAAGGAAACTATGACGTAATTAATTACCTAATCTAGAAGTCTAGGACGGAAGGGCGTATACGGTATTGAAATCAATAAAACATACCCACATTAAATAAACATACACGTATTTATTCTTTTACATTCCATTAACTTGGTTTAACCTTTTACCTTATAGGTACGTTTTACATGCCACTCGCCACCCGGACCTTACAGTGGCACGAACTATCGGGAGAAGAAATTTAAACTAAGGACCACACCTACACTTTTGACCGCACAAGGTCATGGAATGCCTCTCCGATTGAGCGATCTGCTGAATTTGGAACGGGTTTTTTAGTCAGAAGGAGGATCTTATCCGGTATCCGAGATATTAAGTTTGTCAGTGATAGGATATCATGCATAATTCTAAAGGGTAAACGGCATGATTTTGTAATCGTAAATGTACATGCTCCCACAGAAGATAAAGATGACAAGAACAAGGATGAGTTCTATGAAGAATTAGAATACATATTTGATAGCCTTTCATGATATCATATGAAAATTGTCTTAGGAGATTTTAATGCAAAAGTGGGGCGAGAAGATATATTCAAACCAACAATAGGCAAATTCAGTCTTCATGAAGATTGTAACCGCAATGGGGTTAGATTAGTCACCTTTGCCACATCAAAGAATCTCATTGTTAGAGCACAACATTTCAGCATAAGGATATTCATAAATACACCTGGACGTCTCCAGATGGAGAGACTCGGAACCAGATAGATCATGTATTAGTGGACAAACGCTGACTCAGTAGCATCATCGATGTTAGATCAGTTAGAGGGACAGACTGCAATTCGGATCTTCATCTGGTCAAGGTGAAAATCGGACAACGGCTATCGCTTATGAGAGGAACAAACGCTAAGGATGATTCTGAAAATTTTGATTTAAACAGCTTAAAAAATGATGAAATGCGGCAAGAATACCAAGTTAAAATTGCTAATAGATTTGAAGTACTGAAATCTTCAGATGACCATGTGGCAAACGAAGAAACTGATATAAATAAAGAATGGGAGGCTATAAGAGATACTATTAAATTGTCAGCATCAGAAAGCATTGGTTACTTAAAAAAGAGGCAAAACAAAAAATGGTTTGACGAGGAATGTGCCGACATTGTAAAGAAAAGAAAGCTAGCAAAAATGAAATTGTTACACGAGCCAAATGAGGTAAATTTAGAGCAGTTGGGTAGTATTAGACAGGAAACCACCAGACTACTAAAGAGTAAAAAAGAGGGATTATTTGAGAGAGAAGATTAACGATCTTGAAATGGCTGCCAAAAATAGGAACATTAGAGAATTATATCAGAAAATTAGTATAGAGAAGAGAGGGTTTCAGGCTAGAACAAACATAATTAGGAATGAAAATGGGGATATGATTGCAGATTCCAGGAGTATATTAAATAGATGGAAAAGCTATTTTAATTAACTATTAAATGTACATACAGAACAGGCTATTGAAGAGGATAATTTACAGACAGCAGAAATGCTAATTGTAGAACCAAGTGCATTAGAGGTTGAAATGGCGATAGAAAAATTGAAGCTGTATAAAGCATCAGGTTCAGATGAGATCCCAGCAGAACTAATAAAATCAGGGGGAGAAAAATTGGTGGGTGATACGCCAATTGCTTTATATGATTTGGGATAAAGAAGCTCTTCCAGATGAATTGAAATAATCGATTATCGTACCAATTTATAAGAAAGAAGATAAAACTGATTGCAACAACTATAGGGGCATCTCATTACTTTCAACTTCGTACAAAATTCTAACAAATATATTAGTAAGCAGACATACTCCTTATATTGATGATATTATATGAGATCATCGATGTGGATTTAGAAGAAACAGGTCTACAACAGAACAGATTTTTAGCTTAAGACATGTTTTAGAAAAGAAATGGGAATATAATAGTACTGTACATCAACTATACGTAGACTTCAAAAAGGCATATGATTCAATTAAGAGGGAGAAGTTATATAGTATCCTGCTAGAGTTTGGAATTCCTAAAAAGTTAGTTAGACTTACACGAATGTGTCTAAATGGCACAAAGATTAGGGTGCGAGTAGGCAAACAGTTTTCATATACTTTTGAAATCCACAGTGGGTTGAAGCAAGGAGATGCACTATCTCCTCTACTATTTAATTTTGTACTAGAGCATGCCATCAAATCTTTAGAGGATGAAGAAGGACTACAACGCGATGGTATTAGTAAGCTGTTAGTTTATGCTGATGATGTAGTACTATTGGGCGATAGCGAGGAGATACTAAAGGCCTACACGCACACACTACTGAGTAACACTAAGAAATTGGGACTGGAAGTAAATATCAATATAACTAATATATGGTCACACATAAAAATACATTATATAATGGAAATGGATAGCTAATGACAAATGAGGAAAATGTTGAGGAAGTGGCTGAATTCAAATACCTAGGAACAATAATCACAAATAGGATTGACATGCACAAGGAAATTAAACATAGGCATTACAGAGACTGTTGACTTCCCAACTCCTTTCAAAAAACGTTAAACTGAATATATATAGAACTATTATTCTACCAGTTATATTATATGAATGCGAAACATGGACTCTTACTTTAAGGGAGGAAAGGAGATTACGAGTTTTGAGAATAAAGTTCTTTGGAAAATATTTGGACCAAATAAGGAGAACAGACAGGTGAATGGAGAAGACTGCATAACAGTGAATTACATGGCCTTTGTAGGAAGCCAGATATAGTGAGAACAGTTAAGTCTCGTATACTGCGATGGACAGGACATGTAGCACGAATGGGGAATGGAAGACATGCATGGATGCTTCTTGTAGGAAAACCAGAGGGAAAACACCCAATTGGTAGATCAAGAATGAGGTGGGAGAATAACATTAACTATGATTATTGAGAGAACTAGATTATACGGTGGATGATTGGAAAACATTGGCTCAGGATAGGGATATATGGAGAGCTTATGTACGCGCGGCCATGAACCTACGGGTTCGATAGTACCACTGAGTTAGTTAGAGCTTTTTACGATTTAAGCAGCGGTGGTAATGGCATATTCGTTAGGTAATATTTGTTCCTTTTTCCTCAAACACTAGAATTAAACATAAGACAGGAACTAAATTAGAGGGTAGATATTTCAGAGTTATTAACACATGTGTACGTGAGGTCAATAGCCTACTGGTAGGCCAAGGTGTTCTAGATCCGTCAGGTCATGGAGTTTAGATTTCAGAGCTAGGTCAAAACAAATAGCGTTACTAATACATAAATCGGCCCTTTCTGTTTATATCCTCAAAACTTTTTAATGCCTTCCAGTGTACTTCATTCGATAGACGCTCTGGGAAGTACATCGCTGTGTAATAATGTGGTTCAAATTTGTGGCTGCTGAAATGAAGATGTTGAGAGCAATAGCAGGATACCAAAGGACCGATAAAAAGAAAAACGAAGATATAAGAACAGAACTTAATATATTTAATCTCTGTGAAAGAATAAAATATTATCAAAGTGCTTATCTTCAGCACATATTACGAATGAATGAACAGCGCATACCAAGAAGAATGTGTAATTATAAACCAAAAGGGAGAAGAATGTTGGGAAGACCATTGAAGAGATGGAAGGACCAATTCGACCTATAATGAGATCGGAACAGGTCATTGGGCTTAATCCTTGTTGTTGTTGATGATGATGGTGATGATGCTGAACTTGTGGTTCTCCTCCCTGTCTGAATGGACTGACCACTCATTGGCTTGCATAAAAGGAGAGAAGATAAAAAAAGAATGAAAAGAGGTATTTCGTTGGAGAAATCTGACTGTAATGTTAGGTGGAAACTAAACGAAGAATGCAGTTCCTTCTTCTCCCTTAGTCAATATTGCTAGAGATGGAGGTCTTTCCAACCAACTACTGAAAAAAAAATCGGAAATTCCTTGTCCTGACAGCGAGTCTAATTAGTAAGGAAGGAAGAACTAGAGAGGAGAAACACATGGCGTTGTTACTCGTAGTTTGCGGCAACTGGCTGACAGCACAAACTAGTTCAAGAATCGCCAAACAGAAAGTTATACTGGGTTCCTTTATAGTCAGTAATTTGTACTGTATGCTAGTTCTATTTAGTTTTTATGAACTTAAAAAAAGTACGGTACAATACACACATTTTGCAAGTAAAGCAGAGAAACTCTGAAGCGTTATAATGTCCTTTTCTTGCTTTCATTAAGAAAAGTTTGATAATTGACTTGAAACTAGAGTAGAGATAGAGGTAGAATGATTTGCATTTACCGCTAGGAGAGAGCACTTCGTCATTTGCCTTTGTTTTGAGACGTAAATGTGCCATGTAGTGTGTCTTTTCCGCTAGCATTTACATAAAATCGCTCTCTCATAATGTTACACTCACGGTATGTATCTACAAGTACTGCTAAACTATTCATAGCTATGCTTAAAAAGTTTCATTTTACATTTAGTTAGTTCTCTTTGCTTCAAATTCCCTTTCTCTCCATTGTTTAACTTTAATATGACTTTTTCACGTAAAGACAACTTTATTGTATAATTATTGCATTTTTGTTTTGGTTATGCATAAATGAAATTTTAAAATGGAAAGATACCGAATTCAGACATGTTCATAGCTGTTGTCATTTGGCAGTATCCTATTATTCGTATTTTCAATTAAAACAAGAAGTTCAGAAAGATCTCCGGGATTTTATATTGTCGCTTCTTCAAAACTACTAAACCTAGATTGAAACAATAACTACTAGTGGGATCAATATCTGTGACTATTTAACTCGTGCCCCAAATGGGAGTCAATGACCAATCACATTTCAATGATTTTTTATTTACAACCAATCTCAGTCGTGTTTCGCCTCGAATTTATCAGGTAAAGTGTATCATATTAAAGAAAGCTGATCCTTCTTAACATTCTGAATAGGTCATAGCATTATTTTGCAGTGACTGACTCTATAAGAAGTAAGGCTACCAGATTGTATATATATAGTGCATGAATGTCAGCACATAGCGCATGCGGGAGATAATATAATAACATTTGTAGTAATTTATTATACCACCAAAAAGAGAAACCACTGTGTGCATTTTCTTAAACGAATTACGTATTTTCCAGGAAATAACGTTGCAGAAAAATATAATTGACATATTTACATCATAGGACATCAGAAATTAATTAATACCTATATTGTTGGTTATAAATTTCTCTACTAGGGTGCATTCTTACAATATTTCGATCCTTTGGCAATAAATAATATGATCTGGTTGCAGTGATGAGAAAAAGAAGCAAATGAACCGTACCAATCGTTTCTCATTTGTTTTCAAACATCGTCGTTTACATTAAATATATAAATATTTTAAAATAACTATAGTTAAGTAATGATTTGTGAGTAAACAGCTTAATTTTATTCGTTAAACAGTCCTAACAAATGCCACCCTTGATTTCCAAATTCTCTGGGTAAATTCACTCCTTACTTCGCGAGTCGTGAATTTATCGATAATTTGGAAATCACTCGTGGCAGTACTTATGAAAATTTGGTGTTTCCTATAGATGCTCGATGTGTCCACCTCGGGCCACTCAGCGGATCAACACATCATTGCGATATTTCAGTTCCTCCTACACTAGAAATAACATGACATTGGTGCTGTCTCTGATACGCGTCTTTAGATTATTAATGTCAATAGGCAAATACAACACAAAGACAGCGTCTTTAACGTAAGATACCCCCACAAAATTAAGTCGCAGGGAGTCAGCTCTGGCGACTGTGGAGCCATAAAATTAGCCTCTTATCGACCAATCCAGCGTCGTGGCATTTCTTTTTCATAAGTAATGCCACGAGTGATTTCCAAATTATCGATAAATTCACGATTCACGAAGTGAGAAATCAAGAGTGCCATTTGTTAGGACTATTTAACGAATAAAATTAAGCTGTTTACTCACAAATCATTATTTAAATATAGTTATTTTAAAATATTTATATATTTAATGTAAACGGCGATATTTGAAAACAAATGAGAAACGATTGGTACACTTCATTTGCTTCTATTGTCATCACTACAATCAGATCATATTATTTATTGCCAAAAGAACGCAATATTGTAAGAATGCACTCTAGTGGGGAAAAAATGAAACACATCAAACTGTATATTAATTCATTTCTGATGTCCTATGATGTAAATATAACAATTATATTTTCTGGAATATTATTTCCTGGGAAAAAGAAATACATTTAAGGAAGTGCAAACAGTGGTTTCTTTTTTTGGTGGTATAATCAATTGCTACAAATGTTTTATGTTAACCCCTGCATGCGCTGTGTTGACATTCATGCACTATATATACAATCTGGTAGCCGTATTTCTAGGGGAGTCGGTCACTGCAAAAAATGCTACGACCTATTCAGAATGTTAAAAAGGAGGTGCTTTCTTTATTATGATAAACTTTAGTTGGTAAATTCTAGGCGAAACACGACTGTGATTGATTGTAAATAAAAAATCATTGAAACGTGATTGGTCATTGACTCCCATTTGGGGCATGAGTTAAATAGTCAGATAAATTCACTGCAAAATAATGCTATGATCTATTCAGAATGTTAAAAAGGAGCTGCTTTCTTTATTATGATAAACTTTAGTTGGTAAATTCTAGGCGAAACACGACTGTGATTGGTTGTAAATAAAAAATCATTGAAACGTGATTGGTCATTGCCTCCAATTTGGGGCATGAGTTAAATAGTCAGATAAATTCACTGCAAAATAATGATATGACCTATTCAGAATGTTAAAAGGAGGTGCTTTCTTTATTATGATAATCTTTAGTTGGTAAATTCTAGGCGAAACACGACTGTGATTGGTTGTAAATAAAAAATCATTGAAACGTGATTGGTCATTGACTCCCATTTGGGGCATGAGTTAAATAGTCATATAAATTCAGTGCAAAATAATGCTATGACCTATTCAGAATGTTAAAAGGAGGTGCTTTCTTTATTATGATAAACTTTAGTTGGTAAATTCTAGGCGAAACACGACTGTGATTGGTTGTAAATAAAAAATCATTGAAACGTGATTGGTCATTGACTCCCATTTGGGGCATGAGTTAAATAGTCAGATAAATTCAGTGCAAAATAATGCTATGACCTATTCAGAATGTTAAAAGGAGGTGCTTTCTTTATTATGATAAACTTTAGTTGGTAAATTCTAGGCGAAACACGACTGTGATTGGTTGTAAATAAAAAATCATTGAAACGTGATTGGTCATTGACTCCCATTTGGGGCATGAGTTAAATAGTCAGATAAATTCAGTGCAAAATAATGCTATGACCTATTCAGAATGTTAAAAGGAGGTGCTTTCTTTATTATGATAAACTTTAGTTGGTAAATTCTAGGCGAAACACGACTGTGATTGGTTGTGTAAATAAAAAAAATCATTGAAACGTGATTGGTCATTGACTCCCATTTGGGGCATGAGTTAAATAGTCAGATAAATTCAGTGCAAAATAATGCTATGACCTATTCAGAATGTTAAAAGGAGGTGCTTTCTTTATTATGATAAACTTTAGTTGGTAAATTCTAGGCGAAACACCACTGTGTTTGGTTGTAAATAAAAAATCATTGAAACGTGATTGGTCATTGACTCCCATTTGGGGCATGAGTTAAATAGTCAGATAAATTCAGTGCAAAATAATGCTATGACCTATTCAGAATGTTAAAAGGAGGTGCTTTCTTTATTATGATAAACTTTAGTTGGTAAATTCTAGGCGAAACATGACTGTGATTGGTTGTAAATAAAAAATCATTGAAACGTGATTGGTCACTGACTCCCATTTGGGGCATGAGTTAAACAGTCAGACAAATGCAACCTCTTGTTGGAAAATTATGTTGGTTGATCTTATAAAAATTGCGGCATCGACCATAATTCCAGCTTATCAAATGGTATAATGTTATGTCGAGTGTGGAAGGAACTGGAATATCAAATCGATGCCTGCCGTGTGACCTGAGGTCAGCATATTGAACATTTGTAAGAGATAAACCAAACTTTCACAGGCTACTTATTATATCAATCTAGGTTTAATAGTTTGAATTTAGTAGCATTATAAAAATCTGGAGACCTTTTGATTTGCACTGCATTTTGAGAGCTTCAATATCTTTGGTCTTATCGAGTCTAAGAATTTTGTGTCTGTACTGGTAGGCTGTAGGCCTATATGTCAATTTTTATCGCTATTAATTAATCTCCGTATAGGTGAAACTTAAATATAGAATTTAATGAATTGTGAAATGACTTTTAACGATGAAATGGATGAAGATAAAAAAATTTGAATTACGATTGAGGAAAAAAAAGAAGTTTATTGACTCCCAAATATAAAATAAAGTACTCCAGAGTACAAATCTTAATTGCACATCCAGAAATACAAATTCTTCTTCTTCTTCTTCTTCTTCTTCCGAATGCAGTATTGGGTGATGATGCCCGTTCTGCGACTACAAAAACTGATCCTTCCATCGGTTGAAGGGTCTTCCGAGGTTTTTTTTATTATCCGCCTGCTTATTTCTTGTAGTCTTTCGAGTATTCAAAGTTTTCCCCATTATAGGTTACCAGCCTATAGTTGGGTAAGTCCAGTGGTGGGGTTGCCACAAATTAATAATAATAATAATAATAATAATAATAATAATGTTTTATTTATTCTGGCAGAGTTAAGGCCATAAGGCCTTCTCTTCCACTCGACCAGCACAAATACAAATAAATATTTGACAAATATAAACAGACTAATTATAAACAGTTAAAGATACATTAAATGTAGCAACGTAAATTTCATGTACAAACATTTTATACGTTAATAACAATAATAATACTTACGAAAATAATAATAATAATAATAATAATATAATAATAATAAAAATATAATAATAATTATAATAATAATATAATAATAATTATAATAATAATATAATAATAATGATACTAATAATAATTATTATAATAGTAATAGTATAAATATGATGAATTATACGAGAAACACCAATTAATATATATACAGACAATAGATTGCACATTTTACTGCTACACAGCCAAAGACTCTAGATACGATATAATACATTTTGTTCAACAGTCCCAAAATAATATAAATGTAAAATAATAATAATAAATTTTATTCATATACAGATTTTTAATGTTTACACATCTTTCTGTGCCTAAAGTTTTATTTTTCTTCCACTCGTCTCTGTCCATCTACTCCAGTTCTCTTGTTCTCATTCCAGTTCTTATTTATTGCATCCACGAGTTTCGAGGTCTTCCTTTTCTTCTTCTTCCAGGTGGACACCATTCCAATGTTTTCCTGGGTAACCTTTCTTCTGGCATTCGTCGTACGTGCCCATACCAATTATTTAATTGCTTGCATCTTATATAATCTACTATTGAATTTCTAATATTCATTTTTTTTTCCTCGTATGACAGTATTTTTTTTCTCTCTAATTTTGAATATCTTGCTGCTCTCCTTAAGAAATCCATTTCCATCGACATAAGTCTGTACTAATTTTTTTGTTGAATTTCTAAACTTCAGTTCTATATGTGACAGTACTTCTCACTATTGAATTATTTATTTGTAACTTATTTTTTATGGTTATGTGGGGCACGCAGTAGCGTAGTGGTTAAGGCACTGAGCTACAAGCCGGAAGGTCGAGGGTTCAAGTCCCGGTGGGGTCAGGATTTTTAAACTGACCCAAACCTTCTGGCGGCACTATGGCCCTGGGGTCGACTCAGCCTCTAACGGAAATGAGTACCAGACGCTTGTTCTGGGGGTAAAGGCGGCCGTCACGCAGGGCTGACAACCCGGCTGACATAAAGTGCCGATTGTCCAGAAATAGTGGGAGCCTTAACATCCTACTACCCCAAGGGCCTCCTGAGGCCTGTAGTGGGATTACTTTACTTATATGTATGTTCCATAATAATAATAATAGTAATAATATTATTGTTATTATTATTATTATTATTATTATTATTATAACAACGCTATAGATACTACTTGCTTTATCCAAACAACTGGTTTTGTTTTAAAATATGT